>JACEIK010001418.1:232792-283099 GCA_018107945.1 Datura stramonium
CTCTTTAAAAAGTGGGAAAAGTATTTTAGAAGACATGTATCATAGTTTAAAACATATCTCTTCTAAGTACTTCAGAATTGAATGAAAACACTACGTTCATAAAACTGTCTTCACATGATTCAATTTAAACTCTCAACATTGTATCACTACATTGTTCACATACATCTCCTCAATCATAGCTTATTACCATCTTGGATGAGAAAGAGCTTCAACCTGTTGTCTTAGGAGTAAAAACATATTATAGTGATGATATAAAGGCCGAATGAGCCAGTGACAAACAATGATAACTCAAACAAGTATAGATAGGAGGAAGGTTACGAGTAGAACGAATACCTGTAAGAGTGGCAATGGGAGAACTCTATGTTCACAAGTCCACAGCAGGCAAGGACTCTAGTGGCAGGCGTGAATCGTTGGATGAGGAGCGCATACAACAATGATAAGTCAAAAGTAGTGGAAATGGAGCTCTGTCGAAGGAGGAGTGGAAGGATAGACTATGGACGGATCTCAAAAAGATGGAACTGTAAAACCTCAGAAATGCCTAGATGTTCAGCAGTAACAGACGTAAAATAGGGCTACCTTCAAAGAAAGTAATATCAATTTGGACATATGGTACTGCTGCAGGTTAGATGAGTAGCATCGATATTCCTTCTATACGCTCGAATAATTGAGAAAGAAACATTTAAGAGCATGGAGCCCATTTGTCTTCTTCGGGAGTGAGGATATGGACAAAACAGGTGCTCCAAAGACACGTGGTATAAGAGAGAACATGGTTGACCGAGGAAACAAAATAGAGTATGGAACTTGATTTTGAATGGCATATGAAGGCATACAATTAATCAAATAAAAAGATGTAACTACTGCATCTCCTAAAAGTGTAATGGAACATGTGCTTATATGATTAAGGTTAAAGTACAAAAACAATATGCCTATTTTTTCTCTCTTTAACCCCATTTTGCTGGGCAGTATAAGGACAAGATGCCTCATAAAGAATTCCATGGGAAGACAAATTGTTGAAATTGAGATGATTAATATTCAAGTGCATTATCACTATGCAAAGTGCAAATAGAAACACCAAATTGATTTTGTATTTCTGCAGAAAAACTTTGAAATATGGAAAATAATTCAGAATGATCTTTCATTAAGAAAATTCAAGTACACCATGGAATATATTGTTTTTTGTTGTGTGATGAAATTCTGCATTATAGTTAATGAAGTTGGATTGTTTCATCCCACTTTGTGTTCTCTTCTTTTGTCTTGAATTCTTCAAATGTTTGTCTTCCTTTTTTGCATCCTTGGGAAAACTGTCCTCACTTTCCATTTTTCTAAAACTTATTCTTCTTTCAATGCCCCTTATAATCTTGCTCATTCTCTAGGTCTTGTGACTCAACAAAATTCCCTATATATTCATCCTTAGAAGTCACCAACTTAAGCTTCAAAAACCTTCGTTTGAGTGTCCACTTTTTTGGTTTTTATTGTTTTAATTAGTAGGATTTTGTCACCACCCGAGTTCACACCCTGGACGCGACACGGTACTTAGAGTCACAAGTGACCCCAAGCAAACCCTGGTAGAGCATATTCTACTAAAAATTGATTTGCTGAGAATAATCATAAAAGAGCGGAAGCTGATAAAAGAAATAACTACTAATGAATAAATTACAAAATCTAATCACACACTGAAAACTTAAACTGAATCTATGACACTGTCTGAAAGCCTTCTAAAAAAATATGAACTGATGAGTTGCTGGGACAAGTTCCCAGCTAACTCTAATATCTGAAACTAAATAAGGAAGTACAACTGAAAAAAACACCGGCCCTCGGTAGATGAGGACTCACCACTGAAGCTGTTGGAAATCGCCAAGTGACTAGCTGTGGTGTTGAGGCTGAGTACCTTAGCCTATATCATAAAACGATATAGCATAGGAGGTATGCGTCAGTACTTTGAATGTACTGAGTATGCGAGATATAAGTTAAACATAAGAATGCTGGAAATCTGTAAACTATATTGACAAGACATGCAATGACCATATCTGGAATCGTAAGTACTGAAAGAATCTGAAAGTCTGATAATATTGTAAGTATTAATAACTGTCTGAAGGTCATAAGCATATCCTGAAATGTGGAAGACTGAACTGAACTGGAGACTATGAATGTATTGGACTGAGCTGTACTGTGGGAGAGACTATAACCGACATGTAACCACGTGAGTTAAATGTGGAGTCCGATGTATACCTCCCATCGGAGTAGGCCCACTATACCTTGCTAGAGTATAGTAGCTGAATTGGGTGATCACTGTCCGGAGCCCATTCGGACTAATAACCTACAGTGGTAACGTAGTTTTGGGAACCTGGGTGCGCTGAACCCCGACCTGCTCGGTGCTAAGTACTACTCCCACTGAAAAATCCTAAATGTGTCTAACTGTGCTGATAGCTCGAAACTGATGTCCTAAGACTAAGTCAGAACTACTTATCTGGAAGTGTTCTGAGAGTCTAAGGACCTGAAAGAAACTATGTTCTAAGACTTGTCAGAGCTGCTTTATCTAAAAGCGTCGCAACAATTTGAAGAACGATTATTAAGCTGATATACTGATATTACGAGTTTACTAAGTTTCTCAAAAGACTGATAAAAGTTAAACTGATCAGCTGACATTCCCAGGGAAGGCTAAGTATATTCATAATCTAAATAACCTCAAGTTGAACATATATATGCTGAAGATCATGCTTAAACAATATTCCATGGAAATACATAGCATTTCAGACCAGCTATTAAATCTTACAAGAATCAACACAAGAGTCATGCTACAATCGAGAATCTGAAGGCATTTACAAGTCGAAAAATAACATCTCAGTCATAACGTGATACTACACATGGAAACTTAAAAACATTGGGGAGATAAGGAAATTCAACAACTAAATAGAATCCCTAGGTCATGATTTGTAGAGTTTCAGGCTAAGGTTACTGAAGAATTTGGGACACAAAGGTGAGAGTAAACCTTTGTTGAAGTCCCACATACCTAAAGAAGATTTCCGTAAGAAAATCCTTAAGAATCCGAGAAGAAATTGAAACCCTTGTTCTTGCCTTGCACTTTCTATTTGAGTTTTCACGGAGGAATTCTAAGAGTGAGGGAGGAATGTCGTGTATCCCTCTAAATCGTGCAATATATTCCCAAAATGACGTAGTTTAGGGACCAAAGAGTGGGAATATACGAGAATACCCCTGGGTAAATATTTTGAAATTTGAAATTCTAGGGTCGCGACGCATCTGACGGGACAAGTGACGGACCTTTGCAAGCCTGACGGTCCGTCGTCTCCACCGTCGGGCTTAAACAGATTTGCCCAAAGGTTTGCCCCCAAGTGACGGTCAAGGTGACGGGCCGTCACTTGCCTGACGGACCGTCATCCACTCAGTCGACCTTCAATAGTGAGGCTAGAAATCTGGGTTTAGGTGATGGTCCCCATGACGGGCCGTCACTCACTTGACGGTTTGTCGGAGCCTCCGCCGCCCAACAGCTGAAAGGACTGATCCTCAACGATACAAGTGATGGTCCGTCGTCCAACTGACGGCCGTCAACTCCATCGTCAGAGGCGTGATGGAACGTCAGGTCCACGGTCAGTGGTGTGACGGGCCGTCACACCCTCCATCACTCCGGCACCAAATCTGAAACTTATTCTATTGCTGCAATATTTCATTCTGGGATCCGAGGTGTTACAATTTTCACCAGCAATGTTGCAGGGTTGCTCAAACAGATCTTTTTGGCAGTAAGAAAATAATTGGGGTATTGCATTTTATGCTTCCACTGGCACTTTAATTACAATTATCATTGCCAAAATAACTTCCATAGCAGATATATGTGATTGGTCCCTCATCAATTGTCTTGCTTCTCTAAGACCACCAGCACATGCATTACTTATCAAAATAGCTCTTTGTAACAATATCATTGCTGATATTCATAGAATGCATCTTCACAAACCAAGAACAACAAGATCACCCCTTTCATTCTGAGGTGGCGGTGGGATCGTATCATTCATGTCTTATTTCTCTTGGCTCGAAATCGAAATAGGAGCAAGTTTGAAGAAGGATCTTAGAGTGTCTAGGGTTGGACCAGGAGGGTCTCTTAACGACTTCTTTTGTCTCTAGGAGGAAGGATCACTCTTATAAACTCGGTGCGTGATGCACTTCCTACTTATATGATGTCACTTTTTCCTATTCCAATGGGGTTATTGAGTGATTGGACAAGCTCATAAGGGATTGCTTACAGGAAGGAAACAAGGAGAAGAAAGCTTTCCATTTAGTCAAATGGAGGTCAGTTTTACTTGGCAGAAAGCAGGTGGACTAGGCACTAGGAATCTAAAGTTGCACAACAAAACTCTCAAACTAAAAGGGCTATGGAGATATTCACAAGAGCCGTCATCCTATTGGAGTGATATTAACAATGCAAAATTGGGGAAGACAACAGTTGGATTACTAAAGAAGTGCACTCTCCTTATGGAGTCAGTTTGTGGAGATTTATAAGAGCATTGTGGCCTTTTATGAGGAATCACACCTCCATAAAGGTGAACAATGGGTACAAATATCATTTTGGGAAGATAACTGGCTGAGTATCGGGTGTCTGTAAAAATATTTATCGCAGTATTCAGGTACTAGCTATGCAACATCAGATGACAGTGGCAGATGCATGGTCCTCATAGGGGTGGAGCATAACTCAGAAGGAATTTAAATGACTGGGAAGTGGACACATTGACTGAGTTTTACAAAATGCTAGAAGATTTCAAAGGTTTACAGGAGGGAACAGATTGCCTATGCTGGCAAGAAAACAGTAGGGGACTCTTTAGAGTAAGTTCAGCTTACAAGTTGCTGAATCAAGATGATTCAACAGATAGTTCATTGGCCTTGGAAACATATTTGGAAAGTGAAGATATCTTTCAAGGTCTCTTGTTTCACACGGTTATTAGCACATGAAGCTGTTTTGACCCAAGATAATCTTAGCAGGAGAGGGATTCCCCTATGTTCAAGATGCTTACATTGTGGGAAAAACTTGAGACAGTCAGCCATCTATTCTTACATTGCAAGGTACAGATCAGCTACGGAGGATCTTTACCAAGCTCAGAGGCATAGCATGGACAATACCCAGGAAGATAACTGAGGTTTTCTTTAGTTGGGAGGAGGCTGGAGCAGGAGTTGCAGGCAAGAATAGATGAAGGATTGTCCCAGCTTGTATATGTTGGACAATCCGAAAAGAAAGGAATTCCAGATGTTTTGAAGACACTAGCAGTTCAGTACAGAAAATCATAGTGAATTGCTTTCTGGTTTTGGCGTAGACAAATCTACATAGAATACTGAGTTGATCATAGATATCCTAGGATTCCGTTAGGTTTGATCAGTTTTTCTTCCTTTGCCTTATAAATACGGGTTCAGCACAACCTGTGAGCTGTTTTGGTCAATATAAAGTTAAAAAAAATTATGGACAGGCAGGGTTGAGCTGCGGTTTTCAATGATCAGTGAATGTAAGTCGAGGTGAAAATTAGGTACTTTGTTTGCAGTTTTTATTTTTTGAACTGGTAAAGTATGTTGTTATTGTAGTCTGTTTATGGTTAAGATACTATATGATGTCAATTCGACAAATTACTTAACCTCTACTCATTATATCTCTATTCAACTATCATTATGTTTTTGCTTGTGAAATGGGAACATATTCAGCGGTATGGAGCCACTCTTTGATTTTAAAGTGTGTATCGATGTTGTTGGAAATAGAATCACTTTTCCAACAAGGATGATGCACTTTTTACTTGGTCACTAATATTAGCAGAAAAAGAATCTGAATTGAGAATCATATATTTATTATACTCTAGTTAAATGCAATAGAGACATTTATAAGCTGCACCTTAGCATCCGTTATGTGTTTTTGACTGCTAATAAAACCTTAAAGTTAGTCTCTCAAGTTTAGCCTATTAATTTTATCTCTTCTTTTTATTTTGTTTGATAAAATTCTTTTTATATTCCGTTTCTGAATTTAAAATGAACACTTGGTATTTGTTCAAAGAATGTAGCATGCGGTGGTTTCTGGTGGATAACCTATTTTGCTTGCTGGCTAATCTGCTAAGCTTTTCTGAATTGTTTGCTATGTTTGTCTATTAATGTGACTTGCCAATTTTTCAATTTGTTCTTATTCTGAGGCTGTATACGTTGTTCTTTGCTGAAGCTTCATAGTGATGCTGAAATATGGAGGATGAAATAGTTGATACATTTATAAAAGAGGACAAGGACTGACCGGTGGACAAAGTATCCCATGTTCATGCAGGATTGGGGAAGGCCGCACCCCAAGGGGTGTGATGTAAACAACCTATCCTAGTGCAAGCATTAGTGGCTGTTTCCGCAGCTCAAACCCGTGACCTATACGTCACCCAGAGATAACTTTACCATTGCTCCTATGCTCCGCTTCAGTTGATGCATTTATCTTGCTGTTAAAAGATCTACTCATGTCAATATAAGTCATTATTAGTTCACACGTCCAGGAGTTTATGTGCAATATTTTAGTTCTAGGACTCAAGCTGATGCTAAATCTTGTTTTCAGGAGGAGCTTCAGCAGCTTCTTGATGAGCGTAGAGCTGCTTTTGATGCTGAACAGCAGGAACATAACTTGGATTTGAATAAAAGGAGAAATTTGTTTGACGAAGAGCTGAGAATGAAGTTTGATGGTTTGACACAGGGGGAAAAGGAACTCAACCGTTTAGAGAGAGAAATCATAGAAAGGGAGCAATCACTGGAAACTGAGTTAGAAAGGTTTAAAGAGAGAGAGAAGGACATTGAGGGGAAGTCGAAAGCAGTAAAAGAGAGAGAAAAGTTTCTCAAAGCTGAGGAGAAAAGGCTGGAGTTGGTAAGAAAGGGAATATTTTCAGATAAACAAAGTGAGCTAACTCTCAAAGATGAGCTGTATAAGATAAAAGCTGAAATTGGTCGGATGGAAATCAATGTATCTGAAGCAGCTGAAAAACTTAAAGTTAGTGAAGCGGAAAGGGCTGAGCATCTCTGGTTGCAAATAGAGTGGAAAAGGGAGATTCAGAAGTACAAACACCAGCAAGAGTTGATTTTGAAGGAGGGTGAAGATCTGAAAGAAGAAAAAATGGAGTTCGAGAAACAGTGGGAAGCACTGGATGAGAAGAGAACTGTTGTAACTAAAGAGTTGCAACAGCTCCAAGAAGAGAAAAAGATGCTTGTTGACCTGCGACATACTGAAGACGAACAATTGAGGAAAAATAAGCTTGCCACTGAGGATTATGTCAGGCGAGAATGTGAAGCTCTTAAGTTGGAGAAAGACTCATTGGCTGCAACAATGAAGTACGAACAATTATTATTATCTGAAAAAACTGAAAACGAAAATAACATGTTGCTTTGTGATTTTGAGGCTCGGATAAGAGATCTTGAGACTGATCTGCAGAATAAACAGGAAGAAATGCACATAAGTTTTGAACGGAAGGAAAAATCACTAAATGACCAGAGAGAGAAAGCACTTGATGAAATTAGTTCTTTGAAAAAAGTTACTCAGAAGGAAATGGACGACGCAAGGGCTGAAAGGATTAAGTTAGAGAATGAAAAACAAAGCATGGCATTGAATAAGAAGCAGTTGGAAAATCACCAATCTGACCTGCGCAAGGACATAGATGTTCTAGGTATTCTTAACAAAAAGCTCAAGGAGCAACGCCAACAGTTTGTGAAGGAGAGACACCATTTTCTTGCATATGTTGAAAAGATTAAGGACTGTGAAGATTGCGGGGGAGTTGCTAGAGAGTATGCCTCTTCTAACTTTCCATTGGGCGAAATAGGTCATAATGAAGAGTCTCCTCTTTCTCTGCAGGGTGCTGAACTTGTGGAAAAAGATGCTTCTTTAGGAGAAAATTTTGAGATATCTCCTGCTGAGGTTGAACGAAAATGTTCTGATTCTGGTATTTCTTTGTTACGCAAATGCACTGCAAAGATTTTTAGCTTGTCCCCTAGTAGAAAAGCTCTGGTCATGGATTCATCTTCGCAGCCTTCCGAGCCACGCAAGATATTTGGTGCAGAAATAAGAAACCATGATATAGCTGAAGGTCCAAGTGTGAAGCATCTACCACCTGACAACAGTGTTGGACGTGCAAGGCGTACATCTGTTGATTATCAAAGTGACATGGTTAGTACAATACAAGAGGTTTCCGAGGAATCAGAGCAAACTGAGCTGACAAGTGGTCAGTATAGACCCAGAGAAAGATCTGGAGAGGGAATTCCTCGAAGACACACTGTGACGGCGGCGATTGAAGAAGCTGTGATTTTCCTTCGAAAGAATGCTGAACTACTGCCAGATGACGAACATCCTAAATATATTAGTGAGAGTAGGGGTGATGTTGGCGTCACTGGAAAAACAGCCATTACCATCCCAAGGAAGCGGACTCGCAGAAAAATTTCTCAAACAGCAGTGACTGATATTGATGCTAATGATAGTGAGGGTTATTCTGAAAGTGTCCCGACTGGTGGACGGAGGAAGAGGTGTCAACCATCCACTTCAGCTGTGAAAACTCCTGGGGAAAGGCGTTATAATCTCAGACAACACAAGATGTAAGTTGCAGTTTTCTGAATGTGCATAAAGTAATTAAGGTGGCAGTTGCTCCCACTGGTGTATATAAAAAAATTTGGAGGAACCTGGTAAGAGTTGTTGTGCATGATTAATTCAGGAGCTTGATTTAGTCTAAAGCTTAATTATGTTTATTCCCTTTGATTTGCTTGTCTGCCATGAGTAATTGTTAGTTGACTTTAGTTGTTTGACTAGTCACATTATTTGCTTGAGCCAGAAAGTTAGGCATATTACACCTATGAAAACGTTTGAATAAGAAGAAACAAACTTTCTGCATTAAAAGAAAAATTACCTCTTAAACCAACTAAGAGCATTTTATGCAACCATTTGTTTGGGAACTATACATACTGTTGATTTCGTTAGAACTGATGTTTATTAAAATACCTTGTTTCCATTATGTCGACACTTTTTACACTATAGGACTTCCTATCCTAAATGCATGAGTGACCAAATAATTATAGTAATAGTACCTTTCAGAGGGTATAAAATTATCAAATATTTTTATATATAGACGGTTTTGTTCCTTATCAATAAAATGTATCATATGTATATATTGGGGTTGGGAAGGAGAGGGGGACTTTGCTGATGGAAGAAATACAAAACAAAGGAAATCCCGAAAGAAAATATAAATTTTGGAAGAATACATAGAAAGAGATAGGATCTATTTGACTATGAACCACATTGATAGAATTAGGCCCCAATTAGTATGTAACACCAATTCACATAGAGAAAGAGATAGGATCTAGCTGACTAGGAACCACATTGATAGAATTAGGCCCCAATTAGTATGTAACACCAATTCACATTGATAAACTTAGGCCACAATTAGTATATAACACTTGTTGAAGTGTGACCATCTCATCTAAAAGCTTGAGCTATTTGAGAGAGCATATTTTTAGTTACTAAATTATATTCTCGACATGCCTCCTCACGTGTGGCCTGATTCTTTTTTTTCATGGGCCAAGCACCTGAAAATTCTTTTTGACAACGGGTGGCGGTGAAATGTGATCCCAGGACCTTTGCCTATTGATACTATGTTGAAGTTTGTGAACATCTCATCTTAAAACTTAAGCTATTAGAGAGAGTACACTTTTATTTACTTTATTATAATACTCAACAACACTAATTACGCAACAATTAACCCAAAGTTATCAGTGATAGGGGAAGAAGATTACCAAAAAAGATTTCCACATGCAATGGCAATTCAAGAACCTAAAAGGTCTCTCGATAGATTCTCACATAAATGTATCATCCAAAAGTTAACTCTAAACTAAAAGATTCATTATTTATAGTGCTAGGCAAAGTAAGCTAATGGGCTAAGGCCGAAGTCCAAGTACGTCAAAACAAGGAAAAGCCTAAACCAAATAAAGATGGTCATGAGGCGATGGGTCATGCATATGGTCCATGTATGATGATCTTACCGGAGACTCTACCGTTGGTTATTCATAGTTAATCTATGGTCAAACCTTGGTTAGACTCACAAAAAAGGATTACACTTTATAGAGCTTTCCAGTCTTCTTGAAGGATGTTTGCCATGGTCTATTGTCGTTGTCCTCCCCTCCTAAAAAGATATTTTCCTCAAATCTTTCCCTTCACTCCAGTCAACAGAAAAAATAGGAGTGATACAACTAAAAAGTAGGAGAGAGTACCTTTTCATCATCTTTAGTACTCTCTTCTGGTGAGAATGCATAGGTTATTGAGTTAGTATTGGCTGTACTTTTTATTGATCATTTCTGTTGATTGCTTAAAGACTTAAGTTCAGATTTATGGATAAGAGGATCCATTTTATCACATGGAATAATCTTTTGATATCACAGAAAACAGCAGTGAGGCAGGATTCTGGTATGAATGGATTGAAAGATGCAAGGAATTTGTGAGTTGTATGACAGCGGACAAGGAAGCTATTCGATTAGTTTGTCAAGTTCTGCTTATAAACATCAAAAGGACATGGCAACATGTTAGATGATAGAGGTTCACATAAGGAAAAAAAGACAAGATAGGTTATGTCATTTTCTCACAGAAAATAAAATTGAAGATTCCTAAGCAGCTGTTGTTCGAGCCAACAGAAGAACAATCATTATTTTGCTGTAAATTTCATACAATGCTAGGTGGATCGATTTGGCGAACAAGATCTTAACATGTTCGCAGAAGTGGTGACTTTTTCTAGCAGAATGGAGAGAATGAGAGAAGAAGAAAAGAGATGAGAAGGGTATAATCAATATTCATAATCTCGCTCAATGGTGTACAAAACAGGTATATAACCCTGACACCAGCTGTAAAACATGACACCTTTCCCAACCTCATAGCAGAGTGAACGACTAAAATAGAAATAAACATAACTAGTCTTAGGGTCTAATTAACAATTATTGAAAATACAACTTAAAGTTAAAAAGGGACTAAAACATATATCTCGAAATTTAAAATTTAATGGTCACAACAGTTTTTTTGACAATCCATCCTCCTTAAAAGAGACCTTGCCCTCAAGGATCTTCCATGCCTGGAAACTAGGAGTTGATGAATTGATAGTCCTCCTATGTAGCTTCCTCTGGCAGCAAATTAGCCCATTGCACTAGAATCTGAGATGTTGCTTTGTTTCCTTTTGTTACCATTCTTCTATCCATTATAGCCAGAAGCTCCACCAAAGGTTTCCCTTCAGGAGAGCAAAGAGGAGGATAGAAGGAACAATCTGATCCCCTACTTTTTTCTTCAGTTGGAGATGTGGAACAGGATATAACTTGCTGGTGAGAGGCAATTCCCAATTGATAAGCAACAGGTACAATTTGCTGCTCAATCTTATATGGACCATAAAATTTGGCAGCCAACTTGAGACTCTTCCTCACAAATATAGAAGTCTGCCTATATGTCTGCAAGTTTAGGAATACCAAATCACCTTCCTCAGATTCCCTTTCAGTCTTCTTTTTTCAGCATTCACTTTAATGTTTAATCCTAGTCTAAGACTTTTCCAGATTCTCGTCCAACACCTTAACCATGTTTTGTCTCTCTTTACACGCTTGATCAATAACATCCACTTTAGATTGATCAATCATCTCAAAAGAAAGTTGTGGAGGGTCATACCCATAAAGCACTTTGAATGAGCTGTTATACCGAAAATCAGCTAATGAAAGCCACTTGTTCCATCCCTTTGGCTTGTGCTCTGTCATACATCTTAGATAATTTTCCAAACATCTATTCAATCTTTTAGTCTTCCCATTAGTTTGTGGATTGTATGTAAAACTATAAAGCAATTGCACTTGCAGGTTTTTTGTTTTTTTTGGATGACAAGGGAATTCGCAGCCGCTATCCATGTGCGTACAGGGTAAATCCAGCGCCAGTGTAATAGCCCGCAAACCTACACGAGAGATAAATCGCAATAGACAAGTTTTGTGCGACAAAAGCTCGATTGAGAAAGCATGCAAGGGGTTTCACACTTGAGACCACCCATTTGGGAGATCCCCTAATTAATCAACTCGGCCATCCTTGCGGGTTTGCACTTGTAGGTTCTTAAAGAGCTCTTTCCAGAAATTGTTCAGAAAGATTTTATGCCTGTTTGATGCTATGCTCTTAGTTAGACGATATAACTTAGAAATGGCATCCAAAAACAATGGCCACCTCAGAAGCAGTGAAAGAATAAGAAAGGGAAATAACATGGGCAGACTTGCTATATTTGTCCACCATTACTAGAATAGTGTCTTGTCCTTCTGATTAGGCAACTCTTAAATAAAATCCATGAATGTGTTCCATACCCTCTCAGTCACAGGTAAAGGTTGCAGTAACTCTAGGTAGGCTACTTGTTCATCTCTGCACCTTTGGCAAGTATCACACTCCTGAACAACCTTCTTCACATGTTCTATCATAGCAGGCCAATAAAAGACTCTTTTTGACTTTGACAAGTAGCTCAAACTCCACAATGACCCCTTGAACCAGAGTTGTGAATGGTTGAAACAAGTTTTCTAAACAACCCATTATTTTCAGCCCAAGCCTTCCCTTTGTATCTTAATACTCCTTGTTGCAGAGAAATATCTGTTCCATTAGTAGAGTAGGTACATAGGGCTGTGATTGCTTGTAATACTTCCTGATCACTTTTATAACTGGCCAATATTTCTTCAATCCATTTAGGCTGTAGCCGAGATATCAGCTTGCACAGTTGAGGATAGTCTCCTGCCCGTTGTTCCAACTTTCTTGTCAAAGCATCTGCCACTAGATTCTCCACTCTTTTCTTGTATTGGATTTCAAAGCTCACCTGTAAGTTTGGTTAAGCTTTTTGTGTTGCAAAGATGTGATCTCTTGTTCCTGCAAAAATTTCAAACTACAAATGGTATTTTTAATGATGAAGTGATGTGTATGCAAATAATGCCTCCATCTATCGACAGGCGAGAGAAGAGTTATCAGTTCCTTCTCATAAGTATACAATCCCCTGATGTCTTTTTCTTAAGAATTGACTCATATAGGCCAAGGGTTTCTTGTCTTGCACCAACACAAATCCAACAATTGTGTTGCAGGTATCCACTTCCAATAAAAAGGGCTTTTTAAGTCGGGTAGTGCTAGTGTAATCAAATGCAAAAAGTGCAAAAAAGCTCTAAGGCCTGTTGGGACTTTAAGCGCAAATAAAGCATGAACTTTAATGAAAAAGGCGCAAAATGAGAAAAAATACAAGTACATATATTTAGGCCAAGAATAGTAATTATAAGCATGAATAACAAATATGAACAAAGAAATTGAAAAGAAACATTATGATAAAGTGAAATATCAATTGTTTAGTGTTGACTCTTCAGAAGAGGCTCATTGGCAAGGAAAAATATGCCTTAGAATCTTGATGACGACACTGAAGTGCACATTAAGTGAGGCGAAGCGCTTAACACGTTTTGAGCCTCGCTTCAGGCTTAAGCGCGCCTGTGACAACACCGGGTAGTGCTAGTATGAGGACATTTGGCATGGCCACTTTTAGTTGGTTGAAAGCTTTGATATCATTGTAATAAGAGGTGACTTGCTAGAAGAATAGAGAGAATGAAAGAAGAAGAAAAGAGATGAGAAAGGGATAATCAATATGTATTTCATAATCCCGCTCAATGGATTTCAGAAGACGATTCTTTCTCCACAACTTCCTGACAAATCATTGATAGGAAAAGATTGCTTGGGCTTCCCCACCATCTGATCTACTCATACCTCCCAGTCCTATAACTTCAACTTAGATTTAGGGCCGTCCTTGTAGGGTGTGGCTTAGGTCAACTAACACAAGAAGATGTAATTCACTCAACGATTTCCTTTGGGTTCCAAACTCCATATTTGGAAGGAATATTGTTTGTGAGGTCTTGATCATTTACATGGACCTATTTTTTATTCCATTTATGGAAATCTGATGGTCTATAAACCATTCGTAATGAGCGATCTCATGTTTGAGCATGATGAATCACTCTGTGTCGACATGTTGCGAATCCACTTTCGGGCCTCATATGTGAATGGAGAACTGGAGCATTTTATCCATCGGCGGATGAAGAATTGTCAACATAATAATTTCTAGTTGACCATATTCCCAGTAAAAAAGATGCTGCTTGTGAGAAAGAACTAGCACGATTGAAATGGCTATACATACAAATCTATTAATGGATCTATGTGCTTCGGTTGGAACTGGAAGTTCCAGAACAGGTGGTTGGTATACTACAATAATAAAACTTTCTTTGATTTTTTTTATTCGAATTAGATTTATGTTGGCTTCACTGGGATGTTTGCGTAGTTTGTTACATCAGCTCCAAAAGGATAAGTTGCGTTAGAATTGATAAAAGGGAAAAAGGTCAAAAATTCCCCTGAACTATACGAAATTGATCAAAAATGCCCTTCTTTTATACTTTGGGCCACTTATGCCCTTATCGTCAGTGAAATGGGCCAAAAATGCCCTTAGTTCAAACGGAAGGAAACAGAACTTAATTAAACCACTAATTCAAGTAATTTGTCTATCCCCTTCTCTACTCATTTAAATCATAATAATTTATCCGAACCCAACCCCATTTTCTCCCAAGATTTTATTTCCTCCAAAACCCTAGCCACCCTCTTCTAAATTTCTCAAATATGCTCAATTGGGTGTAAGTTTTTCCTCTATTTCTGGTAATTCCGAGTTAGATACTCCCACTCTGATCTAATGTTTTTCCTCTATTTCTTTTCATTGTTTATGAAATTTCTCAAGGTTCTAATATCTCACGGGTATGAGAGTAGATGCTATAGTGGAATTTAGCACTCTGTTTTACGTCGTGGGCTTCTTCAAATTCAAGCAGACATTTTCTCAAGTGTGTCAAGCCTGATGTAGCCTTCTTTTTTGTGTAATTTATGATTTTTTTTTATGAATTTTCTCAATTATACGGATGAAGTTAGAGAGTGTTAAGCCAATATGTACTTTATCAATTGATGACAAAGATTCATGGTTAATAATTAGTTGATTTCTTCTTTATTTGGATGCTAGAAACAAGCATTATTATTGAATTGGTTGCCACAAAGTGATGGATAATTGGATTATAGTGATACAAACATGATAATTATGAATTCTTCCATTATTTTTATGTTAGATTTTAAGAACAAAAATTTCATTTTGAGTTCTTCAAAAATGACCTTGTATGTGCTTGAATGTTAGCTTCAGACCTTGAATTACTTGAATTAGTGGTTTAATTAAGTTCCATTTCCTTCCATTTGAACTAAGGACATTTTTGGCCCATTTCACTGAGGGTAAGGGCATAAGGACCCAAAGTATAAATGAAGGGCATTTTGATCAACTTCGTATAGTTCAGGGGCATTTTTGACCCAATTCCCTTGATAAAATTCCATGGAATTCATAATTGCATAAAAAAGTCGTAGTAGTGGTTGCGGCATATTGAGTAACTTCTTCGACCCGAGAGAGACAGGACTCTCATGGTGTCAAGACTAATTAACAATGACTAAAAGTACAACTAAAACTTAAAAAGGGACTAAGCTGGAAACTTAAAATTTAACGGTCACAACTTTTGTAACAATATGCTGCAAACTCATGCAGAGAGCAAGGTCACCTCAAGGAGATCCTTTGCCATCTAACAACGATCATCTTTATCATCGTATTATTGGAAAATGAAAGGAGGAAAGTCCGAAGCTCCAACAAGCTTCGATGTTCGCAGATGGGTACAAAGCAGTTGGGTCAGGTCACCAAGGGTTTAAGCTTTTGGGATTTTTAGTTCTTATTTGAGTTTAAGTCAAGGAAAGAGGTTATAGGAGCAATTTGGAGATGGAGATTGTGTGCTCTGACAACATATACACCAGACTGGGTTTGGGTTCACTTGCCACTCCATATATGAAGAGATGAAAGTTGAAAGAGATTGGGCGGAAGTGTTGGGGTTTGTTAGAACCGGTGTTGGAAACTCTTCTCAAGAACCATCTAAAATTGGCGAGTGTGAAAATAAGAGGGCCTTCAGACTTGATCCTATGCAATTCGAAGTGGAGATTGTGAATTATTTGTATGAAATTCCAACTTGGGTGCAAAGTCGCAGTCACTGAGACAGTGTTATCAAAAGTGAAAAGTGCAAAAAAGCTCTAAGGTCTATTGGAGCTATAAGCGCAAAGCAAATAAAATGTGGGCTTTAATGAGAAAAGGCACAAATGGAGAAAATATACAAATATATATATGTTTAGTATAAGACTAATAATTACAAGCATGAATAACAAATATATGGACAAAGAGATTGAATTTTTTTTTAGGATAAAATGAAATATCAATTGTTTGGTGTCACCTCTATAGGAAATGCTCATTTGCAAGGAAAGTTTGTCTTAGAGCCTTGATGATGGCACTAAAGCGCACATTAAGTGAGGCGGAGTGTTCAAGGTATTTTGAGCCTCGCTTTAGGGATTAAGCGCGTCTTTGACATCACTGCACTGAGATACGTCGGGAACAACATGGAAACAAAGATGATGGTCCATCGAGCATAGGCGATACTTTAAATCTGCTAGGTCAAGAGAAATGTTGAGGGGACATGTGTTTGTTTCCAAGGAAATTTCAAATTTTAAAATCTGCTAGGTCAAGAGAAATGTGGGAGGGGACACGTGCTTGTTTCCAAGAAAATTTCAAACATTAAAATGGGTGCATATAGATCAACGTGGTAAGAAAAGGGATGAAAAATGCAGATATATGCCAGAAATTTATCAGTAACAGTTTTTGGGCTCATAATTTGAAGTCCAATGTGAAGGCATCAACTGTCGATTAAGCCTAGTGCTTAGTAGTGAAAGGAGAGAAGATGTTCATGGGCCCTCATTTGTTGTTGTTACGAATAAAAAGATCCATATGGCCTTTACTATGGAAATGCGTCCAAACCTAGTGCAGTTAGAAATATATACAAATCAATCAATCTCAAAACTCAGAAATCAAACTAAGATGCTTCCTTCCATTTTAATGGCACATTGATGACTCCCGTGAGGGTCAATTGGAAGACACTAGTGCATGTCAGCTTATCCCATTCATTTATAGAAAATAGATGATGCTAATGCCTTTGATTCAGGAAGTCGAGGTTTTCAACGATCAAAAGGGTTCTGCCAAGATGAAATCAGTCTTAGAGGAAGCTGAGTCCATTCAGCTATGGTGGGAAGAGGAGAGTTCACCGGAGAAAGCAAATTCAGAAGGCTGAGATGGAAGCCTCACTTTGGGTACACAAGTACATCCTGGAATTGACCAAGCTTTACGTAGCTGATTTTGCGAGTTTGAAGCTTTTTCTCTTTTCATGAAACTATATGGAAGGAAAGAAAAGAAAGAAGCTGTCGCAAATTTATTTTTGAGAATGGTAACAATAGTAAGGAACGCCAGAAATTGGTGTTCCGTACTAACTATGGGATGGACGAGAGAGAAATAGGGGAAGATCCATATCAGTGTTATCTAGATAAACTGAAAATCATAAGTCAAAGTGTTAGGGACTCTACGGACAGAGATAAAAGGAGAATCATCAATTTCTTAGTACGGAAGTGGAAGGCTAACATTTTTTGTTTCCAGGAAACAAAGCTTGATGACTCGTTGGTTACTATTATCAGACGAATTTGATGTAACAGGTGGATCAGATATGCATGCATTGAGGCTTCTAGATGGAGAGGTTGGTATTCTTGTGTTTTGGGACAAAAAAAGCTGGGATGGGACAATTCATAGCACAGGGAGGTATAACATTTCCTTTTTATGCCTCTTGGCTGTCAATGAGAATTTCCAATGGCACTTCACAAGTATGTATGGGTCCGGTAACAATAATGAAAGGAGAGACTGCTAATGGGAGCAAACATCTAATAGAGAATTATGTACATATGCTTTGGTTATATGTGGTGATTTCAACATTTTGCAGCGCCAAAGGATAAATAATAACAATGTACTAGGAAATGTTGAATTCTCAGAATGAATAGACCTTGAACTCATTGATCTTCCTTTGATTGGGGAACTTCATCTAGATTGGATTGATTTCTTTTCTCTATGGAAGAATGGATCAGAGGTACCGAGTAGTCACCTCTTCCTAGAATCTCTTAAGATCTTGCTCCCCTATCACTTGAATGTCGTGACCGTGAGAATGTCGTGACTGTGATAGATCTAACTCATATTTTAAATTCGAAAAATGGTGGCTTGAGGTAGAAGGGGTCAAAAAAAGAGTCAAAAGTTGGTGGAATTCTTTTACAATACAAGGTATGCCATATTATGTCCTTGCTCAAAAGCTGAAATTATTGAAAGAGAAATTAAAAGGAGTAAAATACTAGCAAATTTGGCAGCTTAGGAAGGAAAAAGAATGAGCTCTTGGGGCTTGTAGCCTCCACGGAATAATGCACATGAAAATAGACAACTTGATGATGAGGAGCTACTCACAAGAGCTTCTCTGGAGACAGATCCAGAACATTGGCGATCAAACATGAGACAACAACACCGAACTCTTTCAGAAAATGGACAACGAACACATAAGGTACAATATTATTGATAAACTGGTGATAAATGGGGAAATGTCCAACAATAATGAAAGGGAGGATACTTGGCTGCAAAAAAACTTCAAGGAACATTATCAAACAATGTGCAAATGATAAAGCCCCTAGACTCGACAGAGACAACTTAGAATTCTTTTAGTTATGTTGGTCTATTATCGAAGAAGTTATTATGAGAGCTGTGGATCTTTCTTATAGACATGAGAGCTTTGAAAAAGGCTTCAATACAACATACGTTTCTCTCATTCCAAAAAAGTCGGGTGCAATTGAATTGTGAGATTTTTAACAAATCAGCCTAATTACAAGATTATATCGAAAGTTTTGACCGAAAGATTTAAGAATATTAGTGATGATCGATTAGATGGTTCGCTATTACAGAACGAAGTAGATGTTTTATTGAGTAAAATTGAGGTGGACGAGAGTAACTTCCGATGGATATGTCCAGTTATAGGTCAAGCTTCTAAGGGATTAGGTGACTTGCATAGAAAATAAGGAAATGATGAAGCCTCGAGATGTGAGCGGTCACTTTGGAATTTTTTAGTTATGTTGGTTTATTATCAAAGAAGTTATTATGTTACCATTCTCAATTTTTTTTTAAAATGAGTTGTAGATCTTCTCTACAAACAGGAAAGCTTTGAAAAAAGCTTCAATTCAACATACATTGCTCTTCTTCCAGAAAAGGCGGGTGCAATTATATTGTGAGGTTTTAGACCAATCAATCTAATTACTAGTGTATAAAAGATTATATCCAAAGTTTGACTTAAAGGTTGAAGAGTATTAGTGATGATCGAGTTTAGATGGTTCGTAAATATAGAATGAAGCAAATGTTTTAAGAGTAAAACTAAGGTGGACGAGAGCAACTTCCGATGGATATGAGCAGTCATGCTCCAAGCTTCAAAGTTGGCAACTTATACAAAAGATGGGAAAAGAAACATCAAATGAATCTTTATAGGTCTAAGTAACGACGTGGATTAAATGGTAAAATCACCCACTTATCACCACCTCCAACTTAACCATTGCTTGTCCTCAAGAAATTCAACTCAATCAAGACATCTCCAAGGGTACTCATGATTTTGGTAGGAGCCAACAATTGGTAGCACGTCATAGAATAACCATTTTATCAACCACAACCCACAACCAACCTAGATGTAATTCCGATAGCTCATGATTCACCTAACTTGATCAGTATCACCGTGTTCCTCGAATACTCTAGTTTATCATGTTTCTTATGCCCTCACAACAAAGGAAATGCCCTAAGGAGCTAAAACACGGGATATACAATCACAAAATTCAAGCACTCACACTCAGAAAGATATCATGACTGATATATGCTATACCATAGGTTTGGTCATAATTTAAGCACTTACTCACACAGGACTGCACATTATAGGATCAAAAAAGGACTTTATCATAGCTTGTAATGTAGGCTTAAGGACGGGTAGGATATTCATCTAGGATATGAGCAACTAGCGCTCCTTGAGAATTACACTTTTTTTTATTTTACAAACCAAATCATTCCTTGAATTTCACTCATTTATTGCCTTCCAATGACTTCTTTTCCTTTTCTATCCCCATTTATTCAATAATTGCAACTCTATTTTCTGAACTACATCTTTTTTTCTTTTCCCCCATTTTTTTCCCTTCAACAAGGCTTTTCTATAATCTTTTTTCTAATTTCTGCAGTTTTTCTTTTGTGATTTTCCTGCATGATTCTTCAAAATTCTTCCCGACATTCACCAATACTTCTCCTACCACTCCCAATTTAGGCTTTTAGCCTCATTTCAACTAGTAATTACTCAAAGAGATAAGACAAATAGCAGTTTGGTACAATTAAGCACCTAGCAATGTATCAATTTATGATATGGTTGATTCAATGAAGCAGGCTATACGGCTCAACAGGGGACAACTAGGGATAATATCATTTTGTAGGCTAGAAAGGCTCAGCAAATGTGTCAAAGAAAGCCTATTCACTGTCTCCTAAATTGTGCAGCCTGTGCTTTCAATACAAACTTACTGACCAAGTTCTAGATTGCACGGATAGCATGAATCAACAAACGTTACCACACATGTTATAGAAACATTCAAGAAGACTCGCCTCATATTCAACACACAAGTAGATTACAAATGAGCTTATGGTTCACGGTCAAGGCTAGCCCTCATAAAACATACCAAACAAACTTTTTATGCACACTACTAAATATGCAGTACCCAAACATAGAACTCCTAATTATTTTTTTTGTACCAAGTTCAACAAAGAAATACTCGGGAAAAGAACCATGAAAAAGAAAACCCCAAGATTAGTACTACCTAAAAAGTAGTAAATAAACTAAAAAGAAAGATAGAAATGCTGCCAAGTAATTTTTCCACCCCTAACTTAAGAACATGCATTGTCCCCAAAACATTAAAAAAAAAGAGTGAGTAAAAGGGCTCCCTAGACGACATCAGGTCTTTTACAAAGTGACATTGGTTAGACTGGGAGCTGCAGAAATTCCTGTAATCTAGCAGAAAATTCTACCTTCAATTTATTTTCATGACCGAGGCCTGAACCTTTTTCTTCTTCCAGAATTCCCTTCTCAAACACCTGCAAAAATGTTAGTCCTATAAAGTAAAACTAAAAGAAAATTAAAATAATACATGCAAATCATGGATTGCCTCCCAAGTAGCGCCTGATCCGTCGCGGCATGACTCAGCATGGGATTGCATCTCCCTCATCTCTCACCTCTCTACCAACTTTTCACCTGACATTACAATCATACTAGCATAAACATCCAGAATTATGTCTACCACATCAAGATTGTGACACTCTCTATGGTTTTATGGTCGCTTCATCGACTTGCAACCTCGAATACTAGTTGTTCATCTCCAAATCAAAATGTCGACTCCCTAGCTTCACAATTGCACAAGGCATTGCCAGTTTCAAAAAATGGCGTACCAAGAATGACTCACACCTCATTGTCTACCGATTCCCAATACTAACCAGCATATCATCCATAATTTCCACAGGCCACCTTATCTTTTTTTTTTGCCAGTTGCAGATGCATTGAAGTTGATCTGATAGTACCAATACCCAGCTACTTGAAAGTAGCTACTGGCATCAGATTGAGGCTCACCCCCAAATCATAAAGTGCCTTGGCAAAATTAATTAGCCCAAATGGTGCACGAGATAATGAATGCACCATGATCTTCGAACTTCTCCGCAATAGATTATGTCACTATTGCACTGCATTTCTGTGACATTGTCAATGTTTCTATTTCATTACTTTGCTTTTTTTTTTAAATTTTAAATATGAGGTCTTTCAGGAACTTTGCACAATTTGACACATGTTAATGCCTCTAGTAATGTGATGTTGATACTCACTGCCTTTAAATTATCAAAACTCTTTTTAAAGTTGATACATGAAATAGGGGAATTGATCAGTTGGTTAAAAGTAGTTAGGAATAGCCACGTCAGCAGATCAAGTTAGTTACAAGTTAGGTTGGGGCAGTCACAATCTATTAGTTGTTAGAAGTCTGTTATTTTGTTAAGGAGGCTAGCTAGTTCAATCCATTCCATATAAAGCAGCGTACATGTACTGATTACAACCATTATTGATGAATACTACTCTACTCTTTTCTTCTTCTACATTTCTTATCTTCTTATTTTGTTGTCATACTTGAAGTTCTCTGAATTTCCCCATGTAGTCTATGAATTTTCGAGTTCCATTGAAATTCTTGAATTCAGCTGTCATTGGTATCAAAGCTGTGTGATTCTTAGTATCAATGGCTAAAGGAACTAGGGCAATGGAGAACTTGCTAGTGATTCTACCACCGAAGGAGGTGAATTACGTGAGATGATACAGAAGATTATAAAAATAGGAGTTCTTAACGGAGAAGTTGCTACTCTAAAAATATTAGATCAAACTTTTATGGAACTCAAAAAGCAATTAGGAGGAGCTTAAGGTGATAGTCCCAAGGAGAGTGGGATTGGGACTTCGAGAGACAGACAACCAAGGGAAAGGCAGACTGTTGAGGAAGAAGCAAGACATAGGAATCCACCAAGGGAAAGGCAGACTGTTGAGGAAGAACTAAGACATAGGAATCTAGAAAGGGAAAGGAAGTCTGTTGAGGAAGAACCAAGACACTAGAATCCTGTGAACTACCAGAATCACCATTAGGGTATATCTCGCTATTTTAAGCTGATTTTCCCAAGGTTTTCTAGGAAGGTCCTGAGATCTTGGTTATCAGGGTTGAATAGTTCTTCAGCTTTGATGAAATTCCCATGGATCAAAGGGTGGGATTGGTAGCAGTGCACTTGGAAGTAGAAGCAATACAGTGGAACCAGTCATTCATGAATACAGACAATACACTTATTATCCTAATTGGAATGAGTATGTGATGGCATTGGCAGAAAGATTTGGAGCTGATTATGATGATCCCCCTGGAGGGAATCAAGAAGATTAGACAAACAGATCTGTGAGGGAGTATCAAGCTCTTTCTGTGAGTAAGTTTACTAGAGTAAATCTATCACAGGAGAATGCAATTAGTTGCTTTATTGGTGGACTCAAGGATGAGTTGATATGACTGTAAAGAACTGCAAAAGCAAGAAGCTTACTTAGCTGCTCGAGCTACAACTAACTCCTTTAGCACCACCAAATCTTGATCCTGTATATAGGAGATCTAGTGATCCAAGAGTCCAGAGCAAATCCCCCTTATTACCAACTCCTGGAAGTGAGAACTTCACAAGCATAGAGGATTCACCAGAAGGAGGCTAAGCCTGAAGTGAGAACTTTACAAGCATAGAGGATTCACCAGAAGGAGGCTAAGCCTGAAAGATATAAATGATAAAAGGTCCAAGGAACTATGCTACTTCTATACTGAGAAGTATGTACCAGGCCACAAATGTAGGAATCTAAAGCAGCTCAATCTTCTAGAATTAGAAGAGTTAGAGGAGGAACAGATTCGGTACATGGAGGAAATTCTGGAGGGACAGGAAATGGAGTTGATGGAAGTGCACATACACATGGAGCAGATGGAGATATCTTCATGCTCTAAATGGTTTAATGGGATTTAGAACATTGAGGGTGACTTTTATGACTCTAAAAGGCCTTTACACATCCTAATTGATACTGGAAGCTCTCATAATTTCATTGATCCTGAGGTCATGAAGCAATTGGGGCGCACTACCAAGGCAACTACGCCTTAGTTGGTAGCTGCAACAAATGGTAATTACATAAGGGTGATAGAGTCTGTGAGATCACTTGGTTGTTGCAAGGGGCTAAGTTAGCTGCTGAGTTTTTACCACTGCCACTAGGGTCTTGTGTAGTAGTATTGCGGGTCCAATGGTTATTGACATTAAGAGACATCAAAATGAACTTCAGTAAACTTACCATGAAATTCTGGTATAAAGGGAAGAGACATTTACTGAGAGGAGCAGACTAAGCAGATTAAAACTTCAAGGGCTGAAACAATTGACAAGATCTCAGGTAATGAATCATATCTTGTATGATTCAAGTAGTACCTGCCAAGTGCTATGAATTGCATGGCCATGCATTAGAGTTTAATCAAAACTCAGTGAAGGAGTCTGGATTACCTGAATTGTTAAATGAATTCAACGAATTGTTTGATGAACCTACTCAGTTACCACCTTGCAGAGGAGTTTTTGACCATAGAATTGTGTTATAGTCTGGCACAAAACTAGTAAATAAGAGACCATATAGATATCCTTCTGTTAGAAAGTATATGATTGAAAAACCAATACAACAGATGCTTGATCAGGGTATAGTATAGCCTAGCAGTAGTCCATTTGCATTTCCTGTGGTTTTAGTAGGAAAAAAATATGGGACTTGGAGGTTCTGTGTAGATTATAGGAATTTATTAAGGGCACTATGAAGAATAAGTTCCCTATCCCTATTATGGAGGATTTTCTAGATGAACTAGGTGGTTCCAAGATCTTCTCCAACATAGATCTCAGATCTGGATACCACCAACTGAGAATGGCAGTGGAGGATGTGCCAAAAACTGCTTTTACAACACATTCTGGCCACTATGAATACTTGGTGATATCTTTTGGATTGTCAAATGCTCCAACAACATTTCAAGGTATGATGAACACATTATTTTAGTGTATGATGAACACATTATTTTAGTGTTGTCTTAGGAAATATGTGTTAGTCTTTATTGATGACATTCTGATTTATAGTCCGAGCAGCAAGGACCATGTATCATTAGAGCTGTTTTTTTTGAGATGCAAAGACATCAGTTGTTTGCGAAGCAAAGCAAGTGTCTTTTTGGAGTTCAAAATATAGAATACCTAGGCCATTTCATATTTGAGGAAGTGTGTGCACTGATCCTCAGAAAATTTCAGTTGTGAATAACTGGCCCACCCCCACTGCTCTCAAACAACTAAGAGGATTCCTTGGGCTGGATGCTCTCAAGAAAAGCAAGTGTCTTTTTTGATATTTATTTTCTCTTCTCTCTCTATTTTTCTCTGCTGCATGGTCTCTCTTTTTCGAAATTGAAAAGAGAAATGTACCAAGACGAGGGAACCTAGAAAAAGAATGGAAAACAAAATTTGGGCAATTGATTGTAGGAAATTCTGTTATGATATATTTTTCTCTATTTTGGTATAGCTTAATTTTTTTTAGTCGTGATTGTAGTAAATTCTGCTTTTGTTTTCAATGAGATCAAACCAAAAAAGAGATCCTGGTTGGACGTATAGGACTGCATTGGGCAGTAACTCAAAAGTTCGATGTGTCTTTTGTGAAAGACATACAACGGTGGAATGCATTGTCACAAGAAACATCTAATTGGTGGTTATAGATATATTGATGTATGTCGAAAAGTTTCGGATTTTGTTAAACAAGAAATGAGCGAGTATGTTGCAACAAAAAATGATGTAAAAACTCGAATGAGCCATGCAACATCTATGGTTAATCTTGTTGATGAAGATGATCATATGGATGAGGAAAACATGAAGAAGCCAATGATATATCAACGGGGCCTCCCTCAAATCTCAAAGAAAGTCTTCGACTAGTGGAAATGGATCATCCACCACTAGCACTGTGAAAGGCCCTCTTAATCTTTATTTCTTGCAAAAGGCATAGGCTAAGAGAAAAGGCGAAGCTATTGATTTAAATTCTTCCAAGAAGATTTTAAGGGACAACGTTGTAGCTGCTTTTGCTAGGTGGATGTATGATACAGGGCTCCCTTTCTATTGTTTTAATTACGCCTGAAGTTTTGGTGAATTCATTGAGGATGTAGACCAATATGACTCAGGAATGAAGTCCCCCAACTATCACGAAGTAAGAGTTCCTTGTCTAAAAAAGAAGGTGGAGAGGACAAACAAGATTGTTGAGGATTATAAGGTGCAATGGCTGATTTATGGATGTTCTATCATGAGGGATAATTGGACAACAAAAAATGGGAAAATGGTCGTTAATGTTTTGGTAAATTCTCCAAAAGGTAGTGTGTTTCTTGAATCCCATAATGCTAGTGACTCTTTTACTAATTCCAATAAAATGTTCAACTTGTTTGAGAAGACTATCTTGAAATTTGGGAAGGAAAATCTTGTATAAGGTGTCACTGATAACACAAATGAGAATAAAAAAGCAGTTGGCATGTTGATGGGAGTGTTCTCGCACATCTTTTAGACTCCATGTGCTGCACATTGTATCAACTTGATGTTTGGTGACATTTCAAATGAAGCCCCATATTCTATAGGCGAACAAGTGGTTCTAGTTTTCTTTTTTAACCTTCAAGTTATTTCTTCTAACTATTAAATCTTTTTTTCTATAGTTTTTGCTAAGGCTATAAAGATACATTCTTACATTAGTTAGAGAGCCTTGTTATTTAACACGATGAGGAGATGCATAAACCAAGGAACTTTGGTGAAACCGGCCAAGATGAGATTCACAGTAGCTTTCTTGACTTTGCATAATTTTTACATGCAAAAGAAAAATTGAGAACCTTGTTCATGTCAACTAAATGGAATGAGAGTATATATGCAAAGGAAGCTCTTGGGAAAGAAGTTGCAAGATCTATTATTGGTCCTTATTTTTGGAGTGACACTGTTCAAGCACTTAAAGTTGGAGTCCTTTAGTTACTGTTCTTCATTTGGTGGATGGAGAGAGAAAACCACCAATCGGCTACATTTATAAAGCCATGGATAGGGCCAAAAAAATTATTGGAAAGACATCTAATTATGATGACAGGAAACATGGGAAAGTGTTTGAAATCATTGATGCAAAATGAACATATCAACTTCATCAACCTTTACATGCGTAGGACATATTTTGAACCCCGGGATCTTTTATAAAAATTATGAGATGAAGACTTGAGATATAGAAGTGTGGGCGGTGTATCATGCATGTGTTGAGAGGTTAATCCCAAATCAAGATTTGCAAGTCAAAATAAGGGAGGAGCTTGGTGTGTACATGAAAGCTGATGGGCTACTTGGAATGGAATCTGCCCGTAGAGCTAGAGCCTTAAGGTCACCAGCTAAGCATTTTAACTTTTAATTGTGTTTAGAGCTTTAACTTTTAAAATAATTCTTCTACAGTTGAATGGAGGATGCAATATGGTTATATCATCCCAAACTTGCAACAATTTGCTATTAAAGTTCAAAGATTAACTTGTAGCTCATCCAGTTGCGAGAAAAGTTAGAGCGTGTATAAACATGTGAGAAGCTATGGTACATTATTACTAAATTAAATGGTATCTCAATTGTCCTAAGTACTCCTATTAATTACTTTCTACAACTTATTGCAGATTCATACTAAAAGGAGGAACAAGCTTGAGCTAAAACGTCTCAATGATCTAGTGTTTATTAATACAGTAGAACTTTGATGCGTCGTTACAATGCTCGCGATGCCATTGATCTAATTTTGTTGGATAACATCGATGATGCAAATGAATGGTTAACTGGAGCCCCCCAAAATCATGAAGATGAAGAAGTATACAAAGGAGAAAATCTCACTTGTGGTCATGTTGCTATGGAAAGTGGTGTTGAGACTATTTTTGGTTTAGGAAGAGTACTTTAAGGGGCAAGGATAGTGTAGCTAAAAGTTCAAGTAGAACCCTAGTTGATGAAGCCTCCGATGATTAAGAAGATGATGACCAATATAATAATGTGATGACATTTCAAGAGTTTGGAGATCTTGTTGAAGAATAGGATGTTTCTTCCTTTCTAATTTGGTTTTGCATTTGCTTATATGTTATGACTTATGAGGATTATTAATCTAGTTCTATATCTATTATTTACTTTTTAATTAAGAATTGAAAAATTTGCGTAATGTGTTATTTCTATTGAGTTCTTGGTTATTTATCTTAGCATATTTAATATTTTTTATTTCTGTATTAAATTGCGATTTAGTTGAAAAAAGCGCGTGCTTCGCTTCTCGCTTCAGTGAAGCGAGCCCTCGTTGCTTTTTTCCGCTTCTCGCTCTCCAATACACTGGTTTATCCCAATTATGAATGGACCTTGGGGGAAGATTGTTCAACCATTGAGTTGCCTCTCCGGATAGTAAGAACAAAAAAAAAATCCTAGTCTTATCGCATTGCTTCACACATTGTTTTGTTTGGACAACATACAAACAGTTTAACACATTCTTCACATGAGTCTGCGGATCTTCATGATTAAGCTCGTCGAACAATCCTTTATTCACCAACATTTGAAACATCAAATGAGTCATGGAGAAGGTTGCTTCCCCTAGAGCTAGTGGCATGATTAGATTCATACTTGAATCACGGGGACATGGGCCTCATCTAGTAGAATGCTAAAAGGATTGTGTGCAACTTTGGTCATTGTACTGAAACAGTAATAAACAAATTAATTGGTCCAAAGTATGTAACGTAAATAACAAACTAAGACTAGATCACCAATTGCTCCCCGACAATGAACCCAAATTATAAGAATGCTCAACCGTACCGTTGTAAAAGAGTAAAGCGATCATCACAGTAATTATCAGAGTATTCCGGGTTGAATTCCATAGAGAGTAATTATATGAGTTTGTTCAGATCTAGTTCGTTGATTTATCCCTAACATAGTGCCGATTATCTTTATTGGTGATTTTTACTAGGCATCTTGAAAAAAAAAAGTTTCATCTTAAAAAAATGGTGGTTTTTACTAAATATCAAGAATTATAAACTAACAACTAAAAATGCATTGTAAAGATAGATTGTAATCAATTGTGGGGTTTTACTGCCTCTATGCATTCATTCAACTCCATTGATCCTCGTGGATTAGTTATTAGCGACTATTTATTATGCTACTTTTTATCATATGCCACGGTCTCCAATATCTGTATTTTACTTAACTCATATTCCTATTCATTAAGCATGAAGTAGTGATTATTTTGGCGAATCCTTAAGATGAATTAAACTTTTCCTAGCAATCTCTATTGGTTCGATGCTCCAATTCTTTGGGTAGTCTAGCCACCTTCTAATTGAATCAAACCCTAGATACAATCTTCTTTTCCAAGATAGATTGATAGAGCGCACCCAAGAGCGTGCACTCTCGTGATTATAACAATGACGGACGAGTTCAGTTAGAATATTTAAAATGCCGACACTTTATTCTACCACTGAATACTATAATAACAACAACATACCCAGTATAGTCCTATAAAGTAGGATATCCTACGGAATCAAAAAATTAAATTAACGACATAGATTTGGCTTAAATCCTAGATAGGTATTTAGCCGCTCATGATAGAATTACAAAATATAAAGAAGTTGTACTCATTGTATCGATTACGAAAATAAATGAAAGAGTATAGAAGGCGCACACAAGATTGGATTCCTCCGGACTTGTGTTGTTCTTCTTCACAAAATACTGTGCTAGTGTTCTCTTGTTTTTCTCAGCAAAAGATAATAAAAAACGAACTAAGTGTTGATATTTATAATAAATTACAAATTCAGTATTTTAGGACAAAAGTCTCCTTAGCCTGCCTAGTAGTGCGATCTCGCATTTTATAGTGCTGAACGCACTTTCTCCTCAGATTAATTCGCATTTTTTCCTCAATTTTCAGCTCTTACATTTTTGTCCACACTTGTGCGACTTTGCACTACAATGTGCCTTTAGCACTAATTTGTGTACTTGGCACCGACTTTTGCTTCTTGAGTCCAAATTCCTCGTTTTTGCTCTCTCATTTCTCTTTTATCGTTTTTTTCCTTGAACTGAAACGCAATAAAAATACATAAGATCAAAAGTAAATAGCTATTGGAAATAATAAAAATCTAAGGAAATGATGTCGATTAAGTAGTAAAATCACCCTTTATCATTTAACATGGAGAGAGTTAACACACATCACAGATATGACCTAATTTATACAATAGCCACACTTTAACCGAGGTTTCCTAGAGAAGCCTCCATGTTGATTTCCAATCTAAAATGCAGTCTGAGATGCTAGAATGGAAGTTTGGAGGTGTTACTAGATGACCATACGACATAGATGGTGCAATCATAATAATCGAGTGAACATGTCATTCACAACAGAAACAGTGGGGCTAATCAAAATTTGATCGCGCATTGGATCACAGTCAGATGGAAGTCCAGCAAATGTAACAACTTAAAAAATCTTTTGACGTTGCTCCAATTGTTTTTCAACACTTGGAGTGGCGAACATCAACTCATTAAATTCTTCCATAACAGCCTGAGCCTGTCCAAGGTAAGTAGACATATCCAAATCCTACTTTTTAAGGTTAGGCAACCGAGAAATCACATTATAAATGTGGGAGATGTAATTTGTATATAGCTCACGAGCCTTTTCCTAAACTAAAGCAAGTTTTGAATGGTCAGAACAATGACATCAACTTTGAATCAATAGATTTTCACAACAAACTACACAATTGAGCATCAATCTTGTCCTATTTGTCCCTATCTTTTCCATTAATATCCTTAGCCTGTTTAATTAAGTGATCCTGAACACCTTGTCCCTTATACCATAACTGAACATAGGAAGACCAAAATAAGTAGTTCACACTACCTATCAAGTGTTTTGTGATTATGGAGTTGTTCGGATTGCTGGAACCATATGTTTAGAACCAAAAATATCTGAACCAAAAGATATAAAGCAATTCAACCAAATAGCAGATATTGATAACGGATGTTACCCGAGTGCTATTAGTATCCAAAAACAAGGTAAATTGTGGTCTGTATCTGGGAAAACTGCAATTGCCGGAATCAAGAAGGCCTTGGAATCTGGAAACTTGTCAGAATCAGGTTGGAAAGTAGTGTAGTTGGTATAGATCTGCTTGGAATCACCAGGCGACCCTATTGGAAAAAGTAGATTGTCGGACAGTCGTCAGAATCTTGAAAATCTGGGCAGTTCAGAAAAATCAGATCTGATCCCCTGAAAGTTATTGGAATCAAGTGGAAATTAGATGGGTAGTGTCAGAAACAGTAGGCGAGTCTAGCTGGAAAAAGAAACTCGCTGGAAAGTGACTGGAGGAGCTCGCACGCACCGGCACGTGGAGCAAACATGCCCTGCTGGAAAAATCTATTAGTATTGATGGTGTTAACTAGGCTGTGATAGACTTATAACATGTGTAGCGGAAGAGAGAATAAGTGAACTCGGCTTATTTTCTCAAGCTATTGGGGTTTAATTAGCTATGTTTACATGCCCTAAAAGGAAGAAATCAATATAAATCAATACCTAATTATAATAGGAGTTAATTAAGCTACCTACTATATTTACATATATTCTAGAATATTCACCAGAATTCTAACAAAACCGAACAAGTCAAATTCCATAATATGGGGGAAACAATCAGTCAAATATGTAAAATATGTTGTTTTTGTGCTGAAAAGACAGTAAAATATGTCACATTGGAGATCTCACCAATTTTCTGAAATCAATGGTAGATCTCAATACCAATCAATTTTGAAAAATTACCTGATGATACCCAACAAGAAACAAGTTGAAAATACCCTCAAAGCTCACAAAAACAGCAACAATTTTCGAATGGCTGAACCATCCGAAAATTGTAGATTTCAGATTTTCTTTTTTAAATTTCTTTTTTTAAGGATCAAAGCTCTGGTACTAACTGAAGATGGAAGAAATAGAAAACAAGATAAATACCAATATGAAATAGAAATAGACAATGAAGAGATAGAAAGATATTCCTAACTCAGTTGATCAAATCAGTGTTATCAAAAGCAAGAAGTGCAAAAAAGTTCTAAGGTCAGTTGGGGCTTTAAGCGAAAAGTGCAAATGAAGTGTGGTCTTTAATGAAGAAAAGTGCAAAGGGACAAAAGATACAAATATAGATGTGTAGTCCTAGACTAATAATTATGAGCATCAACGATAAACATATGAACAAAGCAATTGGAAAAAGAATTACAATAAAGTGAAATATCATTTGTATAGTGCAGTGTTTTAAAAGGTGGGGGCGCGAGGCGAGACATTTTACATAGCACGGGAAAGGCATAAGCCCTGAGACACGGGGCGTAAGTCCCATGGATCTACGGGGCATATATCTCATGTATTTTCAATTTTATTACTAAGAAATTAGCAAAATTAATATTTTGAATAATTCTGCAAATTAATCCCAACAATATAGAAAAAAAAAATTATAATTATTATTTGAGAGAGATAAATTCTTTAAAGTAAAATCATGATCTACTTCATTATCGATCTCCTGTAGTTCTTCTCACTCTCAACAAATATTAACATTGATTATTGTTTATATATATTTCAAAGAAGGATAAGGATAAATATTGTAAAATCAATATAAAAATGTAGATAAAATTTCTCAGGAGCATAAGACTGTGAAATCTCTATCCTATCATTTTTAGGCATAATTATCAAAAAATATTTATAAATTCATTTTCTATGAGAGTNATATATTCTAGAAAGTTGACTACAATAACATGTTACCATAAAGTATAAATATCATTACACTAGTAATAAAAATATTATTTATAAAAAAATACTTTTAAATTAATAAAAATCAAATTTGACGCCCGAAACTTACGTTTTTACACCTGGGACTTATGCTTTTACACCCAGGCTTATGCCCCAAAATTCTGAGACTTACGCTTTATGGATCTAGGCCTTTTATTTGCGCCTTGGTGCGTTTTTGGTACGCCCTACCTCGGAACTCGCCCTGGGACTCTCTCAAAAAACGCCTGAAAATATTGGTATAGTGTCTCCTATTCAGAATAGGCTCATTGCAAGGAAAAGTATACCTTAGAACCTTGACGACGACATTGAAGAGCACATTAAGCGAGACAAAGTACTCAACATGTTTTGAGCCTCTCTTCAGAGCTTAAGAGCGCCTTTGACAATGATAATATATAACACTGAGTACATCCTAATTACATGACAATTGACCCAAAATATCAAAGTTAAGGGAAGGGATTACCAGAAAGATCTTGACCTTCAATTTAGGGACTTCCTCAACAGCCCAAAAGATTTCATAGACCATTTTCCATACAAATATTTTTGGTCCTTTTCAGTTTGAAAAATCCAGTGGTATTTCGAACTGCTATTCATTACTCTGTTATGAGAAAACAATGAAGAGCAAACTGATTTTGTGAAAATATTTCAAATTATTTCTCAAGGGAAGTCAATCTACAATGAGGTCATAAAAAGCAGAATTATATAATTATGTCTCCAGTTTATAGGGCTTCACATAAACATATCATCCAAAAACTAAATCCTAAACTAAAAGACTCATTATTTATAGTGCTAGGTTAAGTAATTGGCTAAGGTTCAAGTCTGAAAACATCAAAACAAGAAAAACCCAGAACCAAGTAAAAATGGTTTGGGGGATCTTCGTAGCAGTTGCTTGGCTACCTGAACTTTCACCTTATTGGTGAGGGTTCAATTCCCCGCCTTGTAATCCCGTTTCCTATTTCCCTTCCCCTATCCCCAATGTAATTAAAAAATAAAAAATAAAAAGATAAAATATGGTTCACGAGGTGATGAAATCGTGCATATGGATCTCCGCGGAGTCTCCAATGCGGTCAAACAAAGTCAATACTAGGCTAAACTTGGTCAACTCTTCCAGCTCCCCCTGTTTTCTTATGTATGCCATGGTCTACTTGTTAGCAGTGAGAGAGACTATACCATCATGCTCTATTTGCCATCAGTGAGAAAGGCTACACCATCATGGTTTTCTTATCAAACAACACAAGTGTATCCCACTTATCAAAGAAAAAAAATCCTATTTACCGAAATGAGTGTTCTTTTCTTTTTCTTTTTATCTTTTTTGGTGGAACTAGCCTTTTAATGTTCCTGTTCAAACTGTACTATGTATTGTAGTGCATGCTGATAAGAAAGTTACTATTATTCAGTGTTGTATCAATTAAAAGCTTTTGTGAACAGCATTTTAAACTAATAGTTCAATTTTTCCAAACTTATGTTCTAGATCATGGTTCATTATGTTTTTTCCTTATCTTTTGCTGTTAAGGTACTCACATTGGTTTCTGCCACAATCTACTGATTGTGTCTGATGAGCTAAAATCCTTGTTTACTCTGCTTTATTCTTTATCTTTTTTTTTTCTTTTTTTCGTTCACTGATTTTCCTGATGAGAAACCACTGTTGGGATTTGGCTCTTTGGCTTTGGATATGGATCTTTTGTAGTTGTTTATCATTTTGGAGAATAAATGTTTGGTTTATGTTGTCAAGCATCTCATCACAAGTAACTATACCATTCTTGATGTATTTGAAGTGCTTAAATTTGTTTGGATTTCTCCTATTAATGTGAAGAATTGAAGATTTGGGTGCTTGATGCTTCCATGGCATTTGACATCTTTACTTTCTCCCATGAAAATAAAGAGACCCTTTTCTGCTAATTATTGTTGAACTTCCACAATTCTTGTCGGCTATGGACCTGGTGTAGCTGACATTTAGTTTCTCAAGAAAATGTCGATGTTATTATGCTATTAAACTATAGATTGGAATCTCTGTTCTCACAACTGGAGTGACAAGCAATATGCGCAGCAGGATATGCACTCAAAACTAAAGTTGCATATATCTTCAAGCATTAAGATATTGAACAGCGGGATATGCTATCAAATTTGAAGTTGTCTTTTTGGATAGGTCTTATTCCTATCTCGAGGTCTCCTGGAGTGCTTTTGGTCTTACATTGGAAGAGGAGTTTCTGAACTAGTATAGCCACCTTTATATGTTGTCTTTGAGAGTCTGGTTTAGTTCCTAAAGAAACTGACACTTTTGTGCTGCATGTGTTGAAGCTCTTAAATTCTTAATGAATTATCTGTGTTGTAAATGTCAACCCTGATCTCAAAGAAACTCTGATGATTGCTGAAAGAAATAACTGCCGATATACTCCGGCATTTTTCTATTTTCAGTTAGTGCATACTTACAGTGTAATTTCCTTTTAATTACTTTTGTTATTATTTGTGATAAAGAAAACTTGAGCTAATTTTAAACATAACAACTTATAGATACTCTTTTGAGATCAACTTGAACATGATTCTAAAATTATTTGTTAATGGTCAGCATAGAGACGAAATTAGCTGATCAATCTGCAGGTGGCAAGAAGAGTATAGATGCGGAAATGCGTTATGAGGATGGTCCTTTGCAAGCAGCAAGGAAAGATGGAGTTGCTTCCTTTCAAGCAATGGAAATAGGGAATGAGAATGGGTGCCAAACTTCCTTGGTGCACGTTACATCGTACAGGAGCACTAAAAATAAAAGATTGCCTGTAGATAGGGTTGTCAGGGTAAAGTCTTTGCTCTACGGCATCCTGCTGTTTATTATTTATTTGCTTTTCCAGGGTGCTTCAATGTTTCTCTTTTCTTGTTTAAGAGACTGCAGAATAATGGCATAGACGTAAATGGTGATGCAGCGAAGTTTGTGGAGGAGAGGGATCTAAGAAAAGAGTTAAATTATACTCTTGAATACTGCTGTGAAGATGAAGTTAAAGAGCACATTTTCAAGGATGACGATAATAGCGATGAGGATGACAAGTGTGATGAATCTGAGCACCGAGTTAGAGCGTCCATCAGTAGAAAGGTGTGGCAATTTTTTACATCATGATGGTTCTCTTGAGTTTGTTCACATGTCACATTTTTAATTTCTGATGTAATGCTCGAGAAATTAAAAATTTGTGAACTTGATAATGATAAGTATTTGTATTGGCTGTTAGATTTTGTTAGTAGCAGTGCTTGATGCTTTTCAGCGACTTATTTAAAAAACTATAGTGTTTCAGCAGCCTAAATTGTCATTTTATTTTATGCTTCATGCTCAGAGATGTTTGCTCTGCACTGTGTACTGCCTAAATTATCATTGATCAAGGCCACGGGCTTTTAGTTCTACATTGCTAAATGGGCAGATCTGCACGATACGGATACTTCTCCGTTTGGATGAAATTGCCATTTTCAGTTTAATGAACAAATTTTGATAAAAATTCCCTCCAGCTTAGTTTCCTCCCTGCCAAAACCTATTGCTTCGATGAAGGTGAAAGATAATCAGGACTCAGGAGTGAAATATTTGAAAAATTATGTGAGAGAGTCACATGCTTGGCACATTTATTTGTTGGTGTCGGTAGTTTCCTGACTGAAATCAATAGAAGGATGGATCTTGCCATTTTTTAAATACTTCAAGGATGTTTTTTGTTTATTAAAATAACACAAGAATGTACCTCAGATTTGACCTATAGTTCGGGATGATTTTAGCCCAAAACTCCATGTATGCTAATGAATTTCATGTTATATATAACCATTGAAAATTCAGAGTAAAATTTTAGTAACTTAAATTCATCTTGAAGTTTAAGTGGTTTCAACATGTTATCATGAAGGGAGTTTTGAGTTATTTCTTATCAAGTGTGGCTTTGTTGGGATAGCTCTCAGTTGGTGAATCCTACAGTCTAAAATTCAAATTTCATCTCCAAGATGTAACAATAGAAAATATGATCTTTGCTTATTTTAATGAGTTATTTTATTTGTGCGGGCATTTAAGGCATATACCAAAATTGAGAAGAAAGGATTAAGTTTGGACTTAAGACTACAAATTGTGGTGATTGGTTTTTCATGCATGGATACAATCAACTTTAAGCTACAGATTGTAAGGAGTGGAAGGGGTTATGGAGCACTATATGTGGGAATACTTATATAACGTAACCAATGCTTTATGGGGAAAATGGATTAAAAAATTATTTTGGTTGGGTAATCATGAAAAAGCGCCTTATATATGTAACGGTATAACATTGGATTTTGCTGAATACATAAGCGATGTTAGGCTTTTTTTAGATTTTTTAAAATTATATTTGAGTTTTACCTTTGAAACTACAAATATTATCATAATTATTTTAAATTTTTTAAAAAAAAATATTTTATGATTGTTATAAAAGAAAGATATATCCTTTCTACAACAATACAATAACATTCACAATGTAATTGTTAAAAGGTTTTATTTATTGGGAGATTATTCTCTCAATATTTTTATACTTTATGTTACATTATAGTTTCATGATATGTAGGTTAATTGATCAAACTATATTAGAATATTATGCTTCTTGTAGTAATAATTTATTCGGCATTCGAGGTTTGTAATTATAAGCTTCTACATGACGCTCTATTCTTTTGATTCCAACAAGTGATATAAGAACTAATAATTCAACGAGGTTGAAGACAGACAACGTGATTCAAGTCAAGTTGCAATTAATTTTAGAGTTGTTGAAACCTGATAAATTAGCCTGTCGAAGAAGATATTACCACCATACCTTTGGTGATAATGAAGATTTTTCATAAACAACAAAAATGAAAGTTTGAAGCACTACATATGAAGACAAAGTTTTCCACCATATTTTTTTAACATCCATACTACTACATCTTTAAAAGTAAACAGAAAATATTTTAAAACTATTTTAATTCGTGAGCTCATTTTTAACCCATAAAAGCTCATGTTTAACTCGCATGGACTTCAATATTTTTAACCTATGCTTACTTTAGCGCACAAGGCTCCAAGAACCCATATTTATATTTAAACATGTCAAGGAACAATGTTGAAGATTATGCATGTGAAAAAGGTGGATCAAATTTTGTCAGAAAATCCAGGCCAAAGGGGAGAAATATTAAGGTTTTTGCCCTGATTTTCTTATCATATTTGAATTTTACTTTTCTCGTAAAGAAAAGTCAAAGTATTACCATAATTTTTTTTACTTTTCCTAAAAGAAAAATATAAATCTCTTTTATATTTGCCTATTTCTTTCTTAAAGGAAAATTTGGACTTCTATAAATTGAAGATTTGTCTTTTTCACGACAACACAATAGTATCCACAATGTAATTGTTAAAGAGTTTCGCTTAAGGAAAGTTTTATGCTTTATTTTATATTATAGTTTCTTAGTATGTAGATCAAATCATATTAAAATATTATATTTTTTTAGTATGTTTTTTTTTGTCTCCAACTTATCATCATTCAAAATTTATAATTACTAACTTCCACATTATATTCTATTTTTACGATCCCAACAGTCACCCTCTAGCCTTACAATTTTTTTTATTTACACATACCAAGGGTATTATCAATTGAATACTTGAAGTTAAAAATATGCCTATTAAATATACGTTGTTGCAAAAGTATCAGCAATATAGAATAAGAAATATAGACTAGAAATATAGGGAATAGAATGTAGAGACCATCTTATTCAAATGTCTTCATGTATGTTATTCAAAGGTGAATAACATCCTAATTTATAAGATGAGAAATCACCCAGAGATTATAAAAGCTAAGCCTAATATTAATTAGTTATATATATAAGACAACATTCATTGGATGGATATTGGATTCATAACACTCCCCCTTAGATGTCCAATAAGTGTGGCGTGCTTCATACCTACAAGAAGGACTACTGGACACAACGTCAAAAACATCCTAAGACTCTTGAACCTAAAGATCTGATATTAAGTTTGCCATGCCTCGAGCCTATGCCCTGGGCGTGGCGGCACTCAGACCAATAATGGTCCAAGTGACCTGTAACACCCCAAAAAGTTTTCAAGATTAGATCCTAGACATGAAACAAAAAACTAGCAGAAAAATTCAACTTTTCCTTGAAATGACTCACACCACGAGTCATAATGTGAGGCCACGAGTCGTGGGAGGACTCATGGTGAGCGGTATAAAGATAATCCAAGTTCACAGTCACCACGACTTAGACCCTGAGTCGTGGGATGAGACAACAAGTCGTTGTCTGTCTCGTTCTGAGCAATCTAGCAAAGATCCCACAACTTTACATTATTCCTCCCAGGGACTAGGAGTACAAACCACGAATCATGGTATCAACGGAAGACTCATCCTAAAATCCTATGGTAGGAAGTTTCCGCAACTGTTCGAGATACCCTAGTGACCACGAGTTCAGACCACGAGTCGTGGTGTGATAGGACGACTCATGGTGTGACTTGTTAGGACTGGATGATAGAATTTTAGTGAAGTTTTTAAGGGGTTTTAGAGAATTTTTAGGGAAGGATCAGTAGCTACAAAGACTCAGTATGAGTCATAATATGATGGTATGAATCATCATTTCAATCGTGAGTTGAGATATTGCACGTCTTGGACTTTCGGGATAAGTTTGGAACCCTTCTAGGTATATGGATAGACCCAAACTTGATGAATTTTATGAAAAAAGGTGTTAAGATCAATTCTTAAGTGTGATAAGTGCATTGGATGCAAGTTAAGTTCATAAGGGACCTCTAACAAAAAGTTGGGTTGAGAGCTCTCCTACCAATTGAGTTTTTCATTGTACGACATAGATCATGAAAGAAGGAAAATTTCCTAAAATGTTTCGTAGCCTCTTCATCATAAGTTTGGCGTGCTTCACACCCATGAAAAAGATTCTACTTAACACGACTTTCAGAAACCCTAGGACACTTCAAAACCTATTGCTCTGCTACCAAGTTTTTTCATGACCCGAGCATAGGCCCGGATCTAGACATGGCTCCATGTCGACCCATGGCATGAACATGATACTAAATCTCAACATAAATAATGCAGAAAACTAAATTCAAAAATAGCGGAAGTCCGAACATTTAATACATCTGAACAACGACCGAATCCGAAGCTGAATACATAACTATGTCTGATAAGCCTCTATATACTGATGAGCTGATGGGAAAAGGCCCCAGTTAGCTCACTAAAAGACTAAAATTGAAAGACAATAATAATAAAGCTAACTCAAGGTCCTCAATGGATGAGGACTCACCACCAAGACTGGATATGATAAACTCTGAGAACTGGCTAGCAGCGAGACTGAGCCTGAGTGTCTGAGCCTGTATCATGAAACGATACAACATAGAGTATGCGGTCAGTTCTTGAAATGTACCAAGTATGCAATTAAGTAAAACAACTAAGTAAAATTGAAAACATGTATATCATAAATCATTACATCATAAGATTCTGAGAGTAAGGCTTGCATGCTATTAACTAAAAACATGATTAAATATAGCTAAGTCTCATAACTGAATCGAATGACCAAAAGTTGAAAATGATAATCATAAGTAAACTAAACATTTGGGTCAAACCTGCTGAAAATATACACGCATAACTGAAATCATGAGGAACAATGAGAGACTCGTCATATAACCAACATTACTATGATAGAGCTTACATGGTCCCGACTATTACACTCAAGTGGTCAAAGTCATCCAAAGCCTTGCCAGGGCTAAAGGAGCTACCATGATATCGATATCAAGCTGAAGGCCCCTTGGGGGTAGGGGAAGCTCACAAGGGAGGTCCCCAAAGAATCTGAATAAACCTATGTTGGCACGTAGTTCTGAGGCCGGGGTTATCTGAACCTTTAACCTACTAGGTGCTATAAACTACTCCCAAAAACATGCATATGCTCTCTATCATTTTTCAACAAAGCTAGACCATCGTCTTTCGACGAAGCTGATCGTAACAATACATGCATAGTCTAAAAACTGAACATGAGGAGGCTTGGCCCAAAACATACCACAAGGTGAAAAGTGGGAGTCTAGACTCCAAAAACCATGTGGTAAGCTAATATCATAAGATTTAGTCAAATCATGAAGTCATACTTAGATCATGTGGGCTTGACCAAACTTTATCATTCTTGAAATAGACTTGATAGTCAAAATCATGGATATATACATGGGTAATTCATAAAAATTCTTAAATACTAGAAATCTCATCATACTTGAAAGCATAAATCATAAATTCAACTTTTCATGAAACTAACATAATTGGGCATCATACTCTTAAAACTTGAAATCATGAATTATAATCAATATAGGTTTAAAACTTGCTCATAATCTCAAAACATCATTTAGAATATGAAAGGAATTGACCCATAAGCAACTCTAAGAGAATTTCATGAATTTGGGTTAAAATTCCATAAGATTATACAATTGACTCTAACAGTTTATTTCAAAAACATGAAGGGAAATTTGGGGCATGAGAGTGAAGAGATACTCCCATTCATAACCCTACATACATGGGTAATCTGATTTTTTCACTCTTCATTGAAAGCCCAACAGAATTGGAGAAGAATTTGAAGAGTTCTAGGCTTGATCTCCTTAGGAATTCTCTAGTCTTGTATGCATGGGGAGGGAATAGGTTAGAATAGATTAAAACCTTTTAAAACCTTTCTAATTGAGCTTAAAACGATGAAGTTTAGGTCTTAGGAGCTCATAAATTATGAAATTGCCCTTACTAACTTCGTAGGAAATTTCCACACAGCCAGGAGCAATGACTCATCCAACAGGTCGTCCTTAGATCCAACGAGTCATTACTTTGCTCATTACTCTGCTAAATTTTCCAGACTCAGGTCTTCAACCACGACTGGATAGGATGAGTCATTACTTGTCCCAACAACTCGTCACTTCCGCCTGTTGTCACCTACCTTCTGCAATTCCTCCCAACGGGTTCATACTACGACTCTTTGTTCCCTACAATGAGCCATACCACGACTCACTACACTGACCAATGAGTCATTCCATGGCTCATCGACCAATATTCTCACCACGATAGGAACCCACGGTCTGTTGAAGATTCCCACGACTCATACAATGAGTCTTCCTGAGATAATTTTTCAACTGTTCTGCTGAACACCCTTACAACTCCTGAGTCTATGCTTAGGCACTTCCGGGGTATTATACCTTGTCCCTCTTTGTGGTTGAATCAAAGACTCCCTCTACACACCGTGTTTTGTCCCATTGTTAGAACAAAGGGCAGCCTTCCCCGAGGCACGTAAGCTAATAAGGATTGGGAATGACATAGAAGTGGCTTGTTGTCGGTCTTCCCCTTGAACTATTCAGCTATTTCCCCCACATTAATATGGATTCCAGTCATGATGCATGCTATGAGAATGGCTGCTTGGATTGGAACTTGTGTGGTGTTCTTGGAGGGTGTGGGATGGGTACACACCATGTTAAGCCACATTCTAGCTTCAAATTTCAGATCTTGACGATGAATATCTCCCTTCATAGTCACCCAAGAGGCTGATCTTTAGCAATAATACTCGCTGCCCATGCATATTGGTCATCTTTCTTTATCCTTGTAAACGATGTGCTCGAACGTATGTGATCCACCCAATAGAAATAATTTTTTCAAGGGTGATTTCCAACTCTTGGCCTTGCAGTAGCACAGATGATAAGCAAGGCATCATGTCCATGCAGCCCTTGTGTTTCATAAGGTCTTGTCGGGCCCTATAAGAGACATACAACTCTCGCACCAACTATAAAAAGTAGGGGTCCACCATTTTGGTGAAAGGCTCCCAATCCTGAATTTGGAATTGCTTTTCAATGTTTGGGAAGTCATCTTTGAAAGAGTCAACATCAAATCTATCCTCTTCCGCGATTGTTCGCTTCTCCTTGAATGAGAGATACTAAGCCTCCATTCCCTCAAGCCAAATTAGAGTCGGGTGACCCTCTTATTCTCCTCTAGATCAGACATCTAGGGTGTGCCCACTCCCATAGGAGCTTTTTCTTTATCCCAACGCCTACATGCAAATATTTTTCGGCAAAACAATGTGACTCCCATAAAACAAAACAAACTCTTTATATATTTTTCTCAAGGAAAATAAAAAGAAATATCTACACTAGGATAAGGAAAGATAAAGAAAAAGAATTAGATTGCAAATAAAATGAAGCAGCAAAAAGTTGGCTACTTGTACCTGTGCTTCACTTGCATTTCACAGATGCAGACCTTTGGCATGTAGATGAGGTGCAGATGCAAGGAAAAATCACTGGTATTTGGCACAAGTATATGTGTTACATATGCATTTCGCAAATGGAGATCTGCGGTATGAAGGTGGAACGCAGGTGGGAGGCAGTGAGCCTGAAGCCTATTAACCATATCTGCGTTGAACTTGCGTTCCACAGAGCAGTATCTGTGGCACGCAGTTGCTCAACAATGCCTCCTACTTCAACTCACAAGTTTTCCATTCAAATTTCAAGAAAGTATGAACAATTTCAAAATATAACGGGTACTTAGAATTCCTCAAAAGTAATACTAACAACATCAACATCAATTTTTACTATTAATAATACTCAATGACTTCTCTTAAGAAGGACGTTACACCATCTATCATTGAAAAATGTCAAGTTACCATTTCTATGAACATTCATCAATTCATTCTTAACAACCCATAATACTCACTAGCATGACTACATTTCATCCACATTATCAAACAAACAAGTTAATGCCTATTTTCCCTTAAGAAAGATGTAACTCAATTCATCATCGGGAAAATTAGTCATCACAAGCAACTAGGATACTTAGACTTCACACTCAACTACAATTTCATGGAATGATAGTGCACTAATCATATAGATTCACTTAAAACAAGAATTTCTACCCATTCTTAGCAATTTCATAACCACCAACCAATATCCACAAAAATCAATTTCAAACTAAACATGAAGAACACACATTGGGGAAATAATTAATGGCAAAAATCAAGATTATCATGTACTTTCTACAACCTATCCTCAATCATAAAGAAATGAAAATATAAACCAAGAGGCATACCAAAGTAAAGTGAGTAGAAAAGAGGAGTTGGAACTTTAAGCTCTTCACAAGAGGAAATGGTGATAGACGACCCAAACATTTCTTCTTTGATGTAAGATTTTGTGATGGTAGAAAATGGAAGAGTGGGTGATTTTTATAGGTGAAGGAAGATGAGAAGGTTGTGTAGGGATTTAATTGGGTTGTTGGGAGTTAAGAGGTGGAGAAAATGGTGTAATGGTATTGAATATAGGGGGTTTTGGGATGTGGGGAAAGATGAAAGGTCATGGGTCGAGCCTGGGTAGAGTCGGTCAAATGGGTTGGTCAACTTTTAAAATTCTGCATACCTACTCCTATGCTAGACATGCAGTCGCATAATGGGATCTTCGAGATGCATGTATAATGTAGGTGTGTCTAAGATTGCCGAGTGCATTACCTAGAGTCTGTGTTACACCTGCGTCTCATAGATCTGTGTCTGCGATTCACATGTGAGACACAGGTCTCCTACTTTTGAGCGATTCATTCCAGGTATTCTGCCTCTAATTTGCGTTACACCTGCATACCATAAGTCCCTAATGATGGTTTGTAGATGAGGCGCGAGTGATCATCTTCTTCCTAGGTATTCTGGACCATATTTACACTCTAACTGCATTCTGCAAGTTCGGATGCTCCACTCTGCTTCCTTCAACTTTATCCACAATCCAACATACTATAACAACAAAAAAGACAAAAAGGTGAAATAACAGTTTTACCTCACAGTTCAAAATCAATCTGGAGGTTCGACCTCCTCATAAGGGACATCCACCTTCTCATCCCTATCATCAATCATGGCCAGCACATTAATTTTACCTTACACTTATCTGGTGGTTTCATTGGCTGGCACACATTAAATGTAACCTTATCACCACCGACTTAAAATTTGAGCTCGCCTTGCTCGAAATCCACTAGAGCATGCCCTGTGGCCAAGAATGGGTGCCCTAATATAATAGACACTTCAAGGTCCACATGAAAATCCAACATAATGAATTCCATTGGAAGAATGAACCTGTTCACTTTAACCAACACATCAATAAGTATTCCTATGGAGCACTTAATAGATCGATCTGCCATGAGCAGCCTCATAGTGGTAGGCTTGGGATTTCCCAATCCTAAATTTTTAAAGATCATGAGGGGCATCAAGTTGCTTCAATCATGAATTCCTCTTGAGTAAAGTTTCTTGAAGTTAAGAAGGATAAGTTTTGGGTTCAAGACTTGGAATATTTAACAAAACTCCTTCCTCCAAGGTATGTAACACTCCTAAAACCTTACATGAAGAATTATTTCTACTCCTTAGGGATGTTCTAAGGTTAGGACTCATGGGGAGGATCTAGGAAGCCATGAGTTCATGGGATGACCTAGGGGTAGGGGTTATGGGACTATTTTCATGTTGAGAATGGATGTGGTTATTTTGGTTGGATTTGTAATAATTATACATGTTGTTAATGGGCTATAGAAAGAGGTGGATGTTAAGAAACCACTCCCATATGAGGCTCGAATTTCCTATGCCTTCCGGGTGTTTGATGTAATGCCTCTATGACTTGAATTTTGTCGCTAAGATATTAATTGTAGTTTGTATCTCTATAATTGTTGTTGATTGACATATAAAAGGATTATTGCTTCGTGGTGATAACTATGAGGCTTAGAATAAGGTATGTAACGCTGTATCATAGTGAGGAACTTTGTTCTACCACATGCCCTACATCTCCGATTTTAGTTTTGAAAATAAGCTAAGAATTAAGGTTTTGTCCAAAACTGATGAATTTGGTTTTTTCCCCAGTAATATGAGTTATTCATTGTTGTTCCATTATTACACATGTTGTTATATCTATATCTCATGATTGTTAATTTATGATTCATGTTTAACCCTTATTTTATTAAAGGAGATATTTTTGATAATTTTGTGATATTAGACATATGGATTGTTTTTATAACTATAGTAGCATCATATTTTGAGAGAGAGCTTTTCAGAAAAGAGTTTCATGTTCAATCAGCTTTAGCTTCAGCATATGATTTTAAAAAAGAAAGTAAAGACATGTTTTCAATAAATATTTTTGAGCATAGAGGCTCACCAGCATAATACAGTTTTGAGCATAGAGGCTTACCAGTAGAGTATAGTTTTCAGCATAGAGGCTTAACATTATCAATACATCTATATTGATTTTATGCTAGAAAGTTGCACAGAAATGTTTTCAGTTGCTTCAGATAGGCATATTTTATAATCATTCTTTTTGGGAGGATTATTTAGCACCGAGATGGGTAAACAGTTTAGATAACTCAAAATCCTAAAACTATGTTGGCAGCACAGGTTAGGATCAGGTCGTTGGTTTGGATGACTCCTCAGATAGCCCCTAGTAAGGGCTTAGCATGGATCCACAGTCCAGTTTCATCCTCTATCCTGGAAAGGCTTTGGATAGCTCTCCCTACCATTCTAGAGGTTGGACATCATGAGTTCATTCATGGTGTATGTCGGTTAACAGAAACTCCCAACTAAACTAAAGTATTTTCGAAACTTATCTTTGATAAACAGTTTTCAGTGGCATAATAGGTTTACACAATATATATACTTGTGTATTTATTGCATCATTTAGAGCATTTAGCTTTGGTTCAGTTTACACTTCCAATAGTATTTTAGTTAGATAGTTATTTCATTCAACTATTTTACATACTGCACATTCCCACTTACTGACGCCATTTGGCACTATATTTTTATATGATGCAGATTTAGGTATTTAGGATTGGCAGCAGATGCATTAGTAGGATCTTCTCTATTCAGCGTTGGTGAGATCTCCAACTTTTCAGAGGGCTCCAGTCTATCCCTTCCTATTAGTAGTTCATTAAGGTAGCTAGGAGCCTTGCTTGGTACTTTATTATTAGTGATTAAAGGCTTCATAGACTAGCTAGTTGAGTTATGTTTTCAGATGTTTTCTAAATAATTTTGTACTCAGACTTCAGTTATGCAATTATTTAATTTTCTTATCTAAAAAAGTTTTGCATTCCCATTACACTTATAGCATCTACATAGCTAGTATAATTTAGTAGTAAGACAAGCCAAGGGTTCGCTCGATACAGTAGGGGTTCGAGTGCTGGCCATGACTAGGGTGTAGGCTAGCGGAGTGACACATATAGTATGATTCCATATGCTAACTCCCCACCTTGATGGGGGCGTTATTTTATTTTATAATGTAGCATTAGGTAATGATATCCTCAAACGAGCAATTCAGTAGGCTATTCCAGCTCAGCTTTTGGTGAGCCCCACTCTCCCTCATAGGGAAGTTTATATTCAACAATTGTCTAGTTTAGATTAGAGGTTATGTCGGAGACCTTGTCCCAATAATTCAGACTTCTTGGTTTAGTAAAGGCTTCGTAGACTAGAATATTAGTTGTATGATCTCTTGCTTCTACTCTAATTTTTACTAGTAGGTCACCTTTTGTATAAAATAATGATTTTATGAAAAGCTCTTAAGCTAGTTGCATGTTGTATCTCAATATCGGATGTGATGTGAGTTTATAGCACTTTCGACGCTTAAAATTTAGAAAATAGCATGGAATTAGGTATGTTTATACAAATATGAGGTGCTTTTACTTTGTTTTCAGGAAAATAGTTGTTGGAGCAAAAACGTGCAAAAGATGCATAAAAGTGCAGAAAATTAGCCAAGTACTAATCTTAGTATGAGCCATACCTAGATTGTACGATCCGTACTGAGACTCGTGGAAAACTCTAAAGGATTAAACAATGCGACGACAAAATACGACTCTCAGTACGAGACGTAACTGGAGTTGTGGAAAACTTTGGAGAAAATTTTCATAGGTAGTCTCTTAATATGGATGGAACCCACGGATCATAACATCTACCTACGACTTGTACTGGAGTTGTTGGGAGCTTTAGTGATTCTTAAAGACTAGGCAGAACTCCAGATGCAACAAGCAATAGTGAGTCGTAGGAGCAACGTACGAGGCGTACCACAACACTCGTAGAAAACTTTAGAAGATGTCAAAGTTCTTAGGGCCAAGGCACAAATGTATTATACAACTCATAGGACCATGGTATGAGTCGTACCAGTTGCCTACACTTAGTCAATCCTGAAGCAACCAAGGAACATATGAGAGCAAGCTACAATTGGTACAATCCTGTTACGGGTCATATGACCAGTGGTAGGACGAATCAGCGCCAGATATGGAAATTTCCTTGTTCGCTTAGGAAAAGGTTTCTGATGTCTGTATAAATACCTTTTATGTTTTTTAGTAGAAGAGAGATCGGTAGACGTGTTATTACATTGAGAGAAGATTTTTCGTTAATTATTTGTGAATTATTATTAAGTTTTGGAGAGCAATTCTTGAGATCAACACTTGGTTTTCTCAATTGTTCTTGATTTGTTCATCAATATTCAAAGCAGGTTTTCTTCCAATTATTATTGTAAGTCTTTAATTATGTGTTTGTCTATGAATACAAATTACAATCTTACAATCATGGGAGGCTAAAACCTCCACAACTAGGGTTGTGGGAACCATGTGTGAATTAACGAAATAGGGTTACACAAAGTGATTCAAAACCAATTCTAAACGCTTGTATTGTATTCTCTTCATCTTTAAACATTTCTTAATGGTGCGCAATGTTAGGACTTGCCTGAATTCTTTATTTGATTGAACCTAGAAAAGTAGAGTTTAGGAAAAGAGAATTACAACAAAGCCTTGATTTTTATGATCATTTTATAACTTGAGTTGTGGTCGCAGGAAAGTTAAATTGGGATATATTGATAATGGTTAGTTTGAAATCGATTATGAGACTTGACCTAGAGATTGAGTATTGTCATCCAATAGGTATGAACCAGTCATTTGGATGAATCCTAGTTATCAGTTCTACAAGTAAGCATTAGGATTGATCACTTGTGTATACTCGAAGTAGTCATGAACCCATGGGAAACACTTACCCTAGTTATTTGCAAATATTGATAACAACCACAATTGCGATCTTGTTTTATTATTGTTTTTCTTTAAACCCCCCAATTTGGATATAACTTACCAACAAGTTTAAGTACCGGCATTATTCTAGTTCTTACCTTATTCACTGTGGGTTCAACCCCAACCTCTTTGTTGGGTTCTTTATTGATAGCGTCTGCTTCATACTTTTCTAGGAAGTGTGAGTTTGAGAGTTATCAAAAAGTGGCGCCGTAGTCGGGGAATATGACTAAGATTTGATTAATTGGTTGTATTTAACTTTTGGTTGTTATTTCCTTAATTACGTTTTCTTTTTATTTCTGGACACCCACAGGTTGTTTCTTGGTGAATGCCAAGTACTTGACGGAGTGGAAACCCCCTGATTCCTTTGGATCTCAAACTTGAAATAACACTACGAAGGATGGAGAACCTAGAGCATAGAGATGCCCATCTTGCTGAAGAAGCTAGGCAAGCTGAGCTAGCTCGGCAAGCTGCACTTCAGCAAGCCAATGATGCTCAAGATGAGGTTGTCAACGCTGGTCGCCATGGAAGGGGCAACAGAGGCCAAAGATATGCCCCTCAATTATTTGATGAGGATGACCCAGACATTGATGATGTCGGGTTAACCAGAGCTATTTTACCACCGCCTTTGCCTGCTGGGGAAAAATTGGACATCACTGGTACCATGATTCAATTGTTGAACATGAAGGGGGTTTTTAGTGGTCACGCAGCTAATGATGCCAACCTGCACTGAATGAACTTTTTTGGAATATGCAAGGCGTACAGGTTGCCCGGAGTCAGCTAGGACGCAATAAGGCTAAGACTCTTCCCATTCTCTCTGTCTAGGGAAGTCACTTTATGGTTATCGAAGTTACACAATGACTCCATTACAAACTAGATGGAGCTCAAACAAGCTTTTTTAGAGAGATTCTTTCCACCCTCCAGGATGCTGCAACTTAAGGATGAAATATATAATTTCCGACAATTGAAAACAGAGGCACTTCATGAAACCTGGTTGATATTTAAGAAGAAGTTGACCAAGTGCCCAAATCACAAAATACCTAACGATAGTTTGTTTGATATTTTCTATAGATCACTAAATAACAGTACTAAAGCTATATCATACACAATGGAGGGAGGAGCACTGATGAGCCACACCTAGGAACAAGCGGCCACTATTTTAGACAGAATGACGAAACCAAACAGAGCATGGCACACCCCGGAAGTGGAAGCAATTGCTAGTTCATATGTTGTTGGTTTGTCACAACCCGAACATAGGCCCGAATCGAGACACGGGACAAGGAGCTTCAAGAGACTACAAGTCGACCCATGGAATGAACATATATCTAACTCAATCGACAAAGAGGAAGATATAGCATAATAAGCAAACTAGAAGTCTAAGCATAACAGATAATCCAAAATATACAACACGAGTCTGAAGCCGAATACAATCTATTGTCTGAAAAGCTTCTAAGTCTGATGAGTTGATGGGACAAGACCCCAACTAACTCTCTAAGTTTGAAACTCAAAATACGCTAACATAACTGAATAAAAGAGGGGCCCTCGACAGATGAGGACTCACCAACAGAGACTGATGCTAACTCTGAAAGCTGGCTAGTGGAGGGGCTAAGTTTGAATATCGGAGCCTGTATCATAAAACGATACAACATAGAGTATGCAGTCAGTACGTGGAATGTACCGAGTATGCAAGGTAAGTAAAACCATCTTAAATAAGTAAAATCATTTAAAGCGTGCATAATATAAAACAAAATCAAACAAGAATCTAAGAGTAGGGCTCGCATGCTATTTTTCTGAAATCATGATCTGAACATAACATAACATCATAACTGAATTGAATGACCCAAAGCTGAAATCTGAT
>JACEIK010001419.1:124436-146082 GCA_018107945.1 Datura stramonium
GAAAGATTCCTTTGACTTCCTCTCATTATTATATATCCATGTACTAATTAATAGGAAGCAGATGAGAGAAGCCCTTTCATAGAGTTGTCACTTGTGAAAATGGAGTTGTTGAGCAACATGATAGCAACAATTTTTGTTGCAATTTCGTTGGTATACATATGGAGAGTGTTGAATTGGGCCTGGTTTAGACCAAAGAAATTGGAGAAATACTTAAGACAGAGTGGTCTCAAAGGAAATCCATACAAGCTACTCTATGGTGATTTGAAGGAACTGACAAAAAGTGTCATTGAAGCCAAATCTAAGCCCATCAATTTCTCCGATGATATAGCTCAGAGGCTCATCCCTTTCTTCCTCAATGCCATCAACAAAAATGGTATGTTCCTTCTTTTTTTTTTTTTGTGTAATGAAAAACACACATGAAGTATCATGATTTTTCGAGTTTTATACCTAATTATCAGGGTTGTTGATTTCCTACCTGATGTTTATTTAAGCACACTTAAATTATCAGTTGTTCACTTTTCCTATTTGAACGATTGTGACGTTTGAGGCTGGAAACTCCCACGCCTGATAGTTGAGGTGTGTTTTGATAAACATCTTGTCAGAGGTGAATTCAGGATTTAAATTTTGTGGGTTCAGTCTTATAGGTTCATGTCTACTATTTAATGTAATTTTGATTCATTTATTACACATAAATTTATGTTCCGCGTTTGAAAGTTATGGGTTCAATTGAACCCACATCAATCATGATACATCCGCCTCTGCATCTGGTGTAGTTCAAGTAGGAAACTCACACACTTGATAGTTTCAGGTATGAAACTCAAAAATTCGTGATACTTCAGTTGTATTTTTGACTGAACTCTTTAAAAGAAATAGTAATGGCATGGGAGGGAAGTTGATAGTAATGGGGGTAGCTGATGAAGATAAGATGATATACGTAGTCGGAAGAATTTTGATAAAAATCATGAACACAATTTTCTTTCAAGTATTATAGTTATACACCATATTATTGATTAAGACTTTGTATAGATATGAATGAATTAGTATATTATATATAGATGAGATTGTTTAATATATATACAGCTGTAACCAAATAAATATATTTGTAACAATAATAATCAATGAGGTCTTCTTATCCATTCCATGTGCTAGTTGAAATTTTACAGTTTTCAAGTTATAAAGATATTGTATTTAGAAAAAGTGTGTATTGACTGTTTGGTAAAATGCCTGAATGAACTTTTGATTAAGTTGTGAAATGCCTATTCCTTATTTTCTTTCATTAGTGATTTTTTTGTTGAAAACGCCTAATCGATTCTATGACCTACTTTCACTTGCAATAAGGCATAGCAATAACTCAGAGATTTTTAGACTTTTCTAACCCAAAATTAAAGTGATTAATCGCAGGTATAAGTTCTTTTGTGTGGCTAGGCCCATTTCCAGTTGTGTTGATCACAAATCCTGAACATGTAAAGGAGATTTTCACAAAGAATTATGTGTATCTAAAGCAAACTCATCCCAATCCATTGACCAAGTTATTGGTTCAAGGGCTTGCAAACATGGAGGGTGACAAATGGGCCAAACACAGAAAAATCATCAATCCTGCCTTCCACGTCGAGAAGTTAAAGGTTCTACTTTATTACTCCCCCATAATATTTTGCTGTTGTTTACCGTTCTTTTCTATTTTTAACATGGCTTCTTCACTACTATATTTTTTTTCAAACCTGCTTTGAATTGCTTTACTTGAGCCGAGAGTATTTCAGAAACAACCACTCTACCTTCACAAGGTAGGGTAAAGTCTGCGTACACACACCACCCTCCCCAAATTCCCCACTTATGGGATTACACTTGGGTATGTTGTTGTTGTAGTAGTTTGATTGGGCACGAAGTTTAAGAAAATAAGACACTTTTGAATCTTGTGGTCTTAAACTAAAGATGTATATAATGTACCAAAAATTCCCTTTGAATCTTGCTGTCTAAACATGCCACATGGGATATTGGAATTAAAGAATTACTAAGTATAGATAGTGATGTTCTTTTTTAAAAGACTTAGAAGAGAAGTAAGACAATAAATTGAATCAGAGGGAGTGCCAAATTTAGAGAACATGGTAAATTTCACATGCCTTTGACTTAGTATTGCCTTGAGATGACTTAACATTAAGAAGTAATCCATTTATAACAAGCACTTGCTGGTTTTTTATTTGTTTACAGCATATGCTGCCAGCATTTTATGTGAGTTGTAGTGAAATGCTAAGCAAATGGGAGGAGATTGTTCCAAAGGAAACATCATTCGAGATCGATGTATGGCCAGACCTTCAAATAATGACCAGCGAAGTCATTTCTCGCACAGCATTTGGAAGTAGCTATGAAGAAGGAAGAACAGTATTTGAACTTCAGAAAGAACAAGCTGAGTATGTAATTGAAAAAGGACAATCAATTTATATACCAGGATCAAGGTACAATAATTTATGTACATCACATTTCCACGTTCAAAACTTTCTCTTGTGCTTGCAAAATCTCTGTCATTAAATATGAAAAATCTGACCCTTAACAAATTACTCCAATGCAAAAGAAACTGTGCTCTGCCTTTCCAGCTACTAAATGACTCTTCTTGTTTGAATAAATTTGTTTATGTAGGTTCTTGCCTACTAAAAGGAACAAAAGAATGCTGGAAATCGAAAAGGAAATTCAAACGACAATTAGGTATATCATTGACAAAAGATTGAGGGAAATCGAAGGAGGGGAGACTAGTAAAGATGACTTATTGGGCATATTACTTGAATCCAATTTGAAAGAAATTGAACTTCATGGTAGAAAAGATTTTGGAATGACTATATCAGAAGTGGTAGACGAGTGCAAACTATTCTATTTTGCTGGACAAGAGACAACTTCAGTGTTGCTTGTATGGACAATGATTTTGCTGTGCTTACATCCAGAGTGGCAAGTACGTGCAAGAGAGGAGGTGTTGCAGGTCTTTGGAAATAATAAGCCAGATTTGGAAGGACTAAATCGCTTGAAAATTGTAAGTACTTTTCACAAGTTCTTTGATTCCAATTTTTTAATATGTTTTGTGTCCTCAATATAGTGATTCTATAGGACTCCGAAGTTGACAAGAAGTGAACTAAGAGTCCGCTGGCTTAACTATTTGAGAGTAGTTGATACACATTAAGGGATGAAACCATTTTTATGTGTTGAAATTGATTGTACAGATAGACAGTTACATGTTCGGATAAAAGCACAAACAATTAAGATGTTTGGTAAAAAAGTAGTCATAAACATTTGTGTTAAAATGACTAAAATTCCCTGAAAGCTATTTACAAAAGATATAAATGAAAAAGTATATTTACTAGGAGAAGGACGACAGACGAAAATGGAATGAAGAGGGAGTTGGTCGTCTTGTTTTGAGAAAGTATTTACCGGATTTCGAAATATATTTGGGATAAAAATAGTACTTACAAATTTTGGTCAGACCAAAAGTGCTTTAAAAGTTATAAGCAGAAAAATCATAAGTTGTATATCAGCTTATTATAGCTTTTGGTTTTTATTTTGGATAACCGTGGTGTCCACCAAGGCTAGAAGTCTAGAACCAATGGGAAGAATCACCCATTGTTTTGTCTCTGTTGGGATTTGAACCTGAAACCTCATGGTGCTCAACCTACTTCATTGACCATTAGGCCCCATCCTTGGGTGCATTACTTTTGGTTAATTTTCAGTTAAAAGCACTTTTGGAAAACGCGTATATTACCCAAAAAATTCTTATAAGCTTGTCAAAGCTTTACCAAAACACTCTCATTCTAGTGCCAACTTATGCAATACTTTTTTCCTTAGGTAACAATGATCTTGTATGAGACGTTAAGGCTATTCCCTCCATTGCCAGTATTTGGTAGAAGGACTGAAGAGGAAGTGAAATTGGGTGAGCTAAATCTACCAGCCGGAGTGCTACTCATTATACCCACAATCCTATTACACTATGATAAGGAGAGGTGGGGCGAAGACGCAAAGGAATTCAAACCAGAAAGATTCAGCGAAGGAGTGTCAAATGCAACAAAAGGACAAGTCTCATTTATCCCATTTAGCTGGGGACCCCGTGTTTGCATCGGACAGAACTTCGCGATGTTGGAAGCAAAAATGGCGTTAGCAATGATACTACAAAAATTCTCCTTTGAACTATCACCATCTTATACACATGCTCCGTTTGCAGTAGTGACTATTCATCCGCAGTATGGTGCTCCTCTGCTTATGCGCAAACTTTAAGATGATATTTTACGTCATTGGTGTTGTATTCATCTACATGCATCATTCGAATGATCATACTAAATTTTCGTGAGATCGCTGAAGTAATGAATTTTTATATAAAATGGATGCTTAGTGCAGAAAAGATTCAACTTCTTAAAGTTTTGTACCATACTTCTACTGCAACACTATGTTCATTTTCGTATGTGTTACTTCCTAGTTTTCTTTGGCCTGTATATGTTTGTTTCATCCTTTGTCATAAACTGTATATCATAAAAGGTATAGTTTATTATTAAAAATATTAACTCGAATAAATATTCAACGTAAATCCCCATAATTTTAATGAGTTTAAGTTATATACATTATCAGTGCAAAAAAAATTTAAACGGTTAGGTCACATTTACTTTCTGTAGCAACCTATCTTATTTTCAAGTTACCAGAAAGAGATCTGCAGGACTGTGAGATACTAGACAGACGGGAAGTACGCAGTTGAACATCTGCTAGAGTTTCCAACAGTGATGTATAGTTGAACTAATCAGATGAGCCTCCGAACCTGGAACTATAAGCCTCCTTAAAATATGAAATTTGTAATCTTAAAAATAAAATAGATTATTTGCTACAACACATAAATATGACTAACTCGTGTAAAAATTTCTTACACTAACGATGAATATAACTTAAACTCTTACACTATGCCGGTGAAAAATCATGGAAAAGTCTTGCCCCTCATTCATGCACTAGTCCATATTTTGTCTGTCCATCACCCTATAAAAGTCCACAAATTTGACCAATTGGGACAAACACCTTTATTAGTTGTGGAAAATTCAATAAATACCACAAATTTGACCAATTGGGACAAACATCTTAGTTTAATATTTCATCTTTGTAAGAGAAAAGAGTACTTGAGAGAAACCTTTTCAATTTAATTTCATGGAGTAGTTATCACTTGTGGGAGTAGAGATGATAGCAGCAATTTGTGTTGCAATATTGTTGGTATATTATACATGGAGAGTGTTGAATTGGGCCTGGTTTGGGCCTAAGAAATTGGAGAAATGCTTAAGGCAGAGAGGTCTCAAGGGAAATCCATACAAGTTACTCTATGGAGATTTGAAGGATCTGACAAATAAACTCAATGAAGCCAAATCTAAGCCCATCAATTTCTCTGATGATATAGCCCAAAGGCTCATCCCTTTTTTCCTTGACTCCATCAACAAAAATGGTAAGAATAAGATGCTAATTTTTAAATTTGTTCTTTTCTTCTTTTTTTGCCCCTCATGTGCAGGTCTAATTCTTTTTTGGCCCATGAATTTTTGTTTTGATAATGAGTAGGGTTGAGACTTGAATCCAAGGCCTCTGCCTGATTAGATATCATGTTTCAATGTGTGATTATCTCGTCTAAATGCTTAAATTAGTAAAGAGAACACACTTTAATCTACTTAATTATATCTTCGACTCCATGCAATGGCAAGGAAAACTAGCAACGATGTTGCTCTAACCGGTGAAAAGTGGTGGATGTCCACTAACGTCCGTTCCTGGCTCGGCTCCGGTAACACAATTTTGGGAGGATTCAGTAGTTTGGCATTGGATCTCTTTGGATCTGAAGAATGTGTGATGCTAGGTTGGAGTTTGGTGAACCAACTAGTCGCTCTTCTAGTTGAGGTACCATGGCGTAGTGCAATTCTTTTTGGAGGGGGATGTTTGACCGAGTGTCTAGTGGAGCTAGAATTTTGAGTTTATGAGTTCCGGATTCTAGAAAACGCAGCTTGTTTGGGTTCTTGATAAATTATCTATACATGTTAAGTGAATTTCAATCTGGTTATAAGCCCTGCTTTCTTTTACTAACACAAAACTGATAAATACTCTGCAGGTAAAAATTCTTTTGCCTGGCTAGGCCCCAAGCCAATGGTATTCATCACAGAATCAGCAATTATAAAGGAGATTTTTGACAAAAATTATATGTATCACAAGAATAAACATTCCAATCCATTTGCCAAGCTACTGGTTCAAGGCCTAGTTACCCTTGAGGAACACAAATGGACCAAACACAGAAAAGTCATCAACCCTGCCTTCCATTTTGAGAAACTTAAGGTCATACATACTCTTTTTTTTCTTTTTAACATCTAGCTAGTATATAAAATTTAGTGACCATAAGTGAAATTAACCCGTCTGCGTTAAAACAGCATATGCTGCCAGCATTTTATCAGAGTTGTAGTGAAATGATAAGCAAATGGGAGGAGGTTGTTCTGAAGGACACATCAGTCGAGCTCGATGTTTGGCCACACTTTCAACTAATGACTGGTGAAGTCATTTCTCGCACTGCATTCGGAAGTAGTTATGAAGAAGGAAAAATAGTATTTGAACTTCAGAAAGAACAAGCTGAGCATGTAATGGAAAAAGTTTTTTCGATTTATATACCAGGGTCGAGGTACAATATTAATCTATTTTATCACATTTCTACTTCATAGTATCGCAAATTTACTTTAAATTTTATTTCTAGGTTCTTGCCTAGTAAGAGGAACAAAAGAATTCTGGAAATCGAAAAGGAAATTCAAACAACGATTGGGCGTATCATTGACAAAAGATTAAAGGCGATGAAAGCAGGGGAGACTAGTAATAATAATGAAGACTTATTAGGCATATTACTTGAATCCAATATGAAAGAAATTGAACAGCATGGAAGCAACGATTACGGAATGACAACATCTGAAGTGATTGAAGAGTGCAAGTTATTCTATTTTGCTGGCAAAGATACCATTTCAGTGTTGCTCGTATGGACAACGATATTGCTATGCCTACATCCCAAGTGGCAAGTACGTGCCAGAGAGGAGGTTTTCCAGGCCTTCGGAAATGATAAACCAGATTTTGAAGGACTAAGTCGACTCAAAATTGTAAGTACTTTTCACAAGTTCTCTGCACTAATTCTACTGCCAATTTATGCAAATAAGTACTTTTTTCACAGGTGACAATGATCTTGCACGAGACGTTAAGGCTATTCCCCCCAATACCTACATATGGTAGAACGAACAAAGAAGAAGTGAAATTGGGGGAGCTGAGTCTACCAGGCGGAGTGGTACTCGTTATACCCTCAATCTTAGTACATTATGATAAGGAAATATGGGGTGAAGACGCGAAGGAATTCAAACCAGAAAGGTTCAGTGAAGGAGTTTCAAAGGCAACAAAAGGACAATTCTCTTACATCCCATTTGGCGGGGGACCTCGCATTTGCATTGGACAAAACTTCGCCATGTTGGAAGCAAAAATGGCAATAGCAATGATACTACAAAAGTTCTCCTTTGAACTCTCGCCATCATATACACATGCTCCATTTGCAGTAGTGGCTATTTATCCACAGTATGGTGCTCCCCTGCTTATGCACAAACTTTAAAACAAAATTGTTCTCTTTCTTTCCCTTTTTCTTCTGTGTGTGTATTATTAGATACAACTCAAACTTTCAACTGCATTATGAAGAAGAACAAATAAATGGATTGAAATTTGAATATTATTCGCATTAATCTGGCAAGCCAGTAAACCTAAAGTACCCTGCTTATCCAAGTGTTTAACATTGTTAAATCTTCCAACATACTGTGATTGTTGCGATATTTTTCAGTCTTGATTATTTTCTCGACATGAATTTTACTGTCTACCCTTGGGTCTGCCACTGTTCAACGGAGATAGAAACTCTTTTATGATACAACTGCCCGTCATTTTTATGCCAAGTTCCAAATTCATTTATTAATAAATATCCAAGGAATTAGTATCCATGAGGATGCTTTTGAGCTACTCAGCTCTTCAATTCCCAACGGAATACATTGTTATGAGTTCTAAATTAAAGGAACACATTGAGTGAGGACAAAAATTGGGATTTAACGTAGATAGAAATGTAAGACTGATAGAGCAGTATTGGGAGAAGAAGAGAGACTTATATATATGATATTCATTGTGTTAATGTTGAGCTTAATAACAGAAAACAGAGAACAAGAAAACAGAAAGGAAGAAGAAGAAATGCGAAGCAGAAAGAGGAAGAAGTAATAGCAGTTTGAGAGGAGGAAGAAGATGAATTTGTATGTCCTTTGTAGATCATAATACAATCTGAAAAACTTAGTTTGTGTAGAGAGATTGACTCTATTTATACTTGATCTTTCAACTAACTTCTAACTAACTACCTTTCATTTAACTAACTTCTAACTAACTACCTTTTATTTAACTAACTAATGCTAACTAACTATTTAGTTAAATAATAAACTACCCTTCAAGTTACATTATCTTCAACACATTGTCCTAGAAAAAGCTTAAGATAAAGTTTCTAGGAGAGTTCTATGCAGATGTTTGGAAGTTAAAGGTGTACCCGTACCTTACATTAGAGAAATTAAGAGTAGGTACGATAGAGCCAAGATCGGAGTAAGGACAATGAGAGGAGACTCGGATCCCTTCCTAGTTGTGATAGAATTGCACCAGGGATCAGATCTTAGCCTGTTTTTATTTGCCTTGGTTATGGATGAATTGACACGACATATTCTAAGAGAGGTGCCATGTTGTATACTATTTGTGAATGATATAATTTTGATTGACGAAACATATGGTCAGGGTTAATGATATACTGGAGGTTTGAAGACAGACCTTGGAGTCTAAAAGGTTCAGGTGGAGCAGGACTAACATAGAATACTTGGAGTGCAAGTTCAGTGATATAACCTACGTGGCAGATGTGGAAGTAAGGATTGATGCACAAGTCATCTCCAACAATGGAAGTTTGAAGTATTTGGGTCACAAATTGAAGAAAATGGGGAGATTGACGATGATTTTACACATCGTATTGGAGCGAGGCAGATGAAATGAAAACTCGCCAGTGTCTTGTGTGAGAAGAATATGTCACCAAGCCTTTAAGGTAAGTTTTATAAAGTGGTGGTTAGACCAGCTATGTTGTATACCACATAATTGACCGATCAAGAACTTACATATTCAAAAGATGAGAGTAGCGCAAATGAGAATGTTGTAATAGATGTGTGGGCATACTGGGATAGATATGATCATGAACTAAGCTATTAGGACAAGGTGGGAAATGGCTTATGTGGTGGACAAGATGAGGGAGACGAGACTGAGATGATCCTGGCATGTGAAAAGTAGATGCACAGATATCCCAGTAAGGAGGTATGAGAGGTTTTCTATAGTGGGTATAAGGAGACATAGAGGTAGGCCGATGAAGTCTTGAGGAGAGGTGATTAGACATGACATGACACTCCTGCATGTTACCGAGGGGATGACCCTAGATAGAAAGATATAAAGATCTAGGATTAGGGTAGAATATTAGTAGGTGGTTGAGCGTTGTCCAGTTTTCTTATCAATATTGTTATTATTACTTTTATACTTTTTTACCTTTTTAATTTGACATTACATGTTGTATACTTTGTTCCAGTTATCGTATTATTTGTTACTGCTTTCATGGATTTTTCTCTATTATATTTGCTTTACATACTTATTTTTTGATTTGAGCCGAGGATCTATCAGAAACAATATATGTATCTTCACAAGGTAGAAATACAGCTTTGTATATACCACCATTTCTAAATTTCACTTGTGGAATTGCATTGTGTATGTTGTTGTACAAATATAAAAATGACAAATATTCAAAAGGTGATAAACATATGAAACTAAAATACTTTTCAAGTAAAGAAGAAGTATAGAAACATAAAGTGTTAACAGAACATATTATCATCAAACTTATGATCGTTGATCCTTTGACGGAAGAATTACCGTCCAAAAAATTTTGTAGAACATGTTGAAAGAATGGACATTAGTGATAGAAATGAATGACTTTATGATATTATGCAATTGACATTTTAAGCTCACTTATGTATATGTTACTGGTGCTACTTATTTTCTCTTGTATACATACTGTTGAGAATGACGATGAAAAGTTTTGCTTAAATACAAACATTTTAAGCATTATCATCGGACCAATTATATATTTTTCAATTATATGTTGTATTGAGTAATTGATTAGTAGTATAACACATAGAAGAAACTATGTCGAATAAAATGACCTACAATGACCATGACTCATATTCATTCATTACTTAATAACAACGACTAATGAAATCAATAAAAAGATTTTAGTCCATAATGTGCACATGATGTAAGAAGATTTATTTAACCCATTAAATCAATGACATCATGTGCGTTATGTTGGAGAACGTAATATATATGTTCCACGTGATTAAGTTGAATTTTTATTAATTAATAAATAGCTAATTAAATAATATTGGTCAAAATTAATGGGGTACTTTTTTAAGGCAATTCAAAAACTATTCGATTGAGAAAAAAAAAAGAATTAAGTGGATATTTCATTATTAGAAGGTATTCATGTACGATAAAATAGTCGAGAAACGTAACAAATATCAGCATAATTGATCAGCATGACATATGTCATGTTGCATGACACGCGCCACACATGATGAACATTTGTTGCACATGTAGAGTTGGGTCTTGCATGCTTGACACATGTCAAACATACATAAGAGGTGCATAACCTCTTTGACAAGTATCAAACATGCATGGGATGTCATGCCTCCTTCCGACACGTGTCACGTCTGCATTGTGCTTGCATTATGCTTGCGTAATTATCCACCATTTATAAATAGTTTCATAATGTACCTAGTCATATACATCTACTCTATATGTAATTGGAGTAGAAAGTAACTTTAAGAAACTGATTTTCTCTCAACTTCAATTCATGGTGATTTTCATCAAATAATGTAAGAAAGAGCACAGTGCAAAGGAGAGAAATTAGTTTTTCAAAAAGTACAATCACTTTCGCCGAAAATAATTCAAGAAAATGCTACAGATTCAAGTATATTTTCTTGATTAAAGTAATATTATATGATGTCTTCTGAAAATCATTAAGTTCCATGATCCTAAATCATGTCGAATTTTTAATTAAGTTGTTTATGTTTCACAATTTATAATTGTGAAAATCCTTATATATGGTATCAGAGCACCGTGTCTCTCGTTGTATTAATCTTATTCATGTAATTTCTTGGTTTTTGATATCTGTTATCCTATGTTCTTTGTTGTATATATGTTATCACATTATTTCATTATTATTAGTACTTTTTTCTAAATGCTATGTACTGCTTTTCTTATTAGTTGTGATGCCTTTTTTACTATTGCATTTTTTTTTTATAACTATTTTGATTTGCTGCACATGGGCCAAGACATATGCGTACACTTTATTCTCTTCAGACCCCATTTATAAAATTTCATGGGATATGTTGTAAGTTGTTGTTCATGTATATATGGATAATTATCATTTATAAATGACGGATTTCGCCAAGATTAACTATTAAAGTAAATATGAATAGATACTTAACAAAACAAGTGAGACTAAATTTTCTCCTAATTGAGAGTCCATTTCAAAAAGAAATAAATTTTTGTAAAAATGGAAAAGGGTCAAAAATGCCTTAAGGTATTAAAAATGGTTTTAAAATATTTTTTTTCACTTATTGAATTAAATTTGTCTTTTTTTTCACTTACTTGGATAAAAAATGCTATTAATTATAAATTTAAGTCTAAAATTACCTCTCCTTTTAATAGAAGTTAATGTGAAATATATAGTTTTTTAATTAAATATGTGACATTATTTTTAGTGGCCACATGTAACCCAAATCCACATAATCCAACCCAAACCCATTTTAAAAGACTCAACACTTCTTCCTCGTCAACAAAATTAAGGACTTTCATGTGGAAGAATAACGGTGACCTTACCTCTTATTAAAGAACATTTATTATGGTCGAGCCTTCAAGAATATGAAGGATTATAAGAAAAGTATAATTAATCAGAGATAAATAAAAAAATGTAATGATGGATGATTTTTTTCTGTCCAAAACCTACCAACCAGACCCTAAGTTATCAAGCATAGCGATTCATGGTAAGGTTGAAAGTTCATAAAGAAAAAAAGTTACAAATTTGTTATGTAATATTTTTGTCAAGCCTGTTAGCAATTAGATGATATCAATTTATTCATCAAAATCAAATCTTACATATTTCTGCGAAAGGCGATACATAGGTAGATTTCTTCACTTGGCACTGGTACGGTCCAAATATCTTCAACCACAAAAACCCATCCTCACCATATAAGTTTATCCTCCTTCACACATTAATAATCCAAAGATCCTTATTAAAGATATTTTCCTAGGCCAAGGTTTTGGCAGGCTCTTCACTTGTCCTCTTTGTGGGAAAAGGACCCTTCCATTGTCCTCTTTCACACGTTATTAATGTCAGCATCCATCGCATTAAAGTCTTAGTATTGGACAATGATTCTTTGTCTTCGACGGAATAGCTAGGTTCCTTTATCGGTCTTGTCCAAAAGAGCAACAAATTAAACTCTCAAATATTGAGATTGCACATCTAGAAATCTCAACTGATAACTAAACACTCCAACTAGTCCCCACTGTATCTCATAGATATCCATTGCGGACGTGACGTATAGATTTCGAAAGTGTCTAGATGATCATTTTGTAAGTTAGAGTAGTCAACTGATATAGTAGATATGAGTTGAGGTACCTAAATGTGTCTTTTCAAAGTTTGAGTGCTTTAATTGCCAGTTGAGGCCAAATTTAGTGACTTTCAATTAAGTCTCAACCTATTTCAATTGAGGCAAGAGACAAAACAATGTAATTCATATATTGAAAAGAAATTTACAATAACCAATTTCAAATGCGCAAAGACACAATTCTCCCACTTGACTTCAAGTATGGAAACACACACACACTCAAAAAGATTGACTTGACCAAATCTCGTAATTAATATCAATAAATTTATCATCCAAAAATTCTCATGGAGAATCAGCTAAAATTGCTAAAGCTTCCCAAGTGATCCCAAGTGGCCATTGACAAAGAGGTATTATTATTGACCCATTTCAAGTACTAACTACATGTCCCAAACTAAAAATTGGTTAGCTAGCTAGTAGGGAGTACTAATCAGAGATGGGGTAGTTTCAAGAAAATATAGGCATCCAACCCAAGAAACCACACAAGAGGAGGAGGCATCAGATAGTGTTTGGTAAGCTAAAGAAAAGAGTAATGAGTGATGAGGAGGCATCAGATGGTGTTTGTCCTTTTCTGCAGCCTGTCTACATACACTGGTCCAACAATGTCATTATTATTAGGCTTAGCTTTATGTCAAACGGTCTTGTGCTATTCTGATTTTCATGAGTATTTTTAAAATAATTTCGATTTTCACAGGAAGCAGCCTACTTCCACGCTCACATAAGTGAAATCTGTCAACAGTGCTCCTATAAATTTAAAAAGCATAATATATTAATAGACACTTAAACTTGATTCCAACTGGCAATTAAGCACTCAAACTTTGAGAGTGCACATTTAGGCACTCCAACTCGTATCTACTATGTCAGTTGAGCACTCCAACTTATAAAATGATCATCTAGACACTTCTAAAATTTAAGTGTCACGTCAGCATCAGATGTCTATGAGACATAGCGGGGACCATAGACATAATGAGGACTAGATGGAGTATTTAGTTGTGAGTTGAGATCAAGTTGAGGTGCCTAGATATGTACTCTCAAAGTTTGAGTGTTTAATTGACAATTGAGAAAGAATTCTTTACGAGGAAGAACCCTTCACCTATAAATAGTAGTAGTCTAACCTTGTGTTGGGGTAAAAGAAAAATATCGAATGCATGAAAAAGTGAGTTGAAAAAGAAAGTTTTATTTAGTTGGAAAAATATGTTCTTTTGATAGAACTTTGGACTCAAACTCTTATCAAAAGTTTTTTAGTTGTCAAACGGTTATATCGTGAAGGAGACAAGTAAAGAAGATTATTGGTAGACCAGTAAAAACTTGATACAGTAAATTTGAATTTTTCTAAGAAAGCGAGATATCTGCGCCTCTACCTAAAGATATTTTATCTTTGTCATTTTATTTTTCAATTATAATTATAATTTCACGAGCACTCAATCCGAGTTCCGAGATGGCAGGCTAGCTCAGACATATTATCAACGTGCAAAAAAGGAGCATACCATGTCCGTTCATCCTCATCCACACATTATAGCCTTTAGCATTTCCAAATAGCAGCAAAATAAAAGCTAAAACTTCCCCTCTTTTTTTTCTTTTTTTCTTTCTTTCTATATAGTAAGAGGAAGCAGCTAATTATCTAAAGAAGCTTAAATCAATTTCATGGAGATGCAGTACAACATAATAACAATAGCAACAAATTGTGTTGCAATATTGTTGGTATATTTTACATGGAGAGTGTTGAATTGGGTGTGGTTTAGGCCTAAGAAATTGGAGAAATGCTTAAAGCAGAATGGTCTTAAGGGAAATCCATACAAGTTCCCCTCTGGTGATATGAAGGAGCTGAGAAATAAATTGAAAGAAGCCAGATCGAAGCCCATGAATTTCTCTGATGGTATACTTCAAAGGATCGTCCCTTTGTTCCATGACGCCATCAACAAAAATGGTATGTTTCTTTTACTTTATTTTACGTGATCCTTTTTGAATACTGATACGGAATTTAAGAAAAAAAATTATAAAACTTTTAAAAATTAGTAATCTTAGACCTTTTATAATATTTATGAGATTACTTATTATTAGGGGGGGGTGGAGGGGAATATTTGAGTGATTATAAAAGTTTCATTGGGAATAAAATGAGAAATCTAAGTTAAATTGTTTTAGAATTTAAAGCGTGATTGTTCATGAGGGTAAAAAATACACCTAAAGTATTTAGGTTTTTTGAGTTTTCTACCCGAACTATTATGTGTTTATTTTTTAATATGAATTGTAACCATATATTTATCAAAACACACCTAAACTATCAATTGCTCACTTTTTCCACCTGAAATATCAAGTGGGAAAAATGAGCAACTGATAGTTTAGGTGTGTTGCCATAAATATTTGATGATAATTCATGTACGAAACTCACACACTTAATAATTCAGGTATGAAACTCAAAAAAACGTGCTACTTTAAATGTGTTTTTCATCCTTAACCCTTCCCTCTTCATTTTTTTAAAAGGGGTGACACATATTGAAAAAGAAGAAATAGGTCACAATAGAGTGGTGGGGGAGAAAGGAACTCTCAAGAGACTATAATTGACTTAAGGAAACCTATGGAACTAGATTCGGATCACTCATATAAGTCAATTCGGATTTATATAAATTAAAATATGAAAGGACACAATGGTCTTATGAATGTTAAACAAGAGGAAGAACTCTTGCGCTTTCTCTCAAACAGCAGACTAAAAAACTTGTCCTTTTACTCTTCAATTATTGTAAAGTTCCCATGAAGATTGGTTTTCTTTTTTTCCTCTGAAAAGCTTTGGAACAAGGTACTCCCTCCGTTTCAAAATAAGTAATGTTTTACATAATCAAGAAGACATTAACGATGTTTTCCAATTTTACCCTTATTTAAATGGAGAGGGTTTTACATAACTAAAAAAATACTAAAGAGTTACATAAGTATCAAGATATTTTTATAAAGTGTAAGTTGGTAAAAATACATTTTACTTTTTAGGAATGAGCAGTTTTGTTAAGGAGTGTGCACAAGTTAAAAACACCAGTTGTTTTGAAACTGAGGGAGTAAGATTTATAAACTGTGATTTTTTGAGTGTAATCTGTCTGTGTTTATATACATGTATATTGTTATGTGACTGTCTCCCTTAATATGTAAAAGGGATTACTGGGTGCAGGTAAAAGCTCTTTTGTGTGGCTAGGCCCAAATCCAACAGTGTTGATCACAGATCCTGAACATGTAAAGGAGGTTTTCACAAGGAATTATATGTTTCTAAAGCAAATTCATCCCAATCCATTGGGCAAGTTATTGGCTCAAGGGCTTGCAAACGTTGAGCGAGACAAATGGGCCAAACACAGAAAAATCATCAACCCTGCTTTCCATGTCGAAAAGTTAAAGGTTATTTATTCACTTCTTATTAGCAAAAACACAATTGATAAATTTGACTTGACATTTCATATTGGTTTGCACACAGCATATGCTGCCAGCGTTTTATCAGAGTTGTAGCAAAATAGTAAGCAAATGGGAGGAGATTGTTCCGAAAGAAACATCATTCGAGATTGATGTATGGCCAGACCTTCAAATAATGACCAGTGAAGCCATTTCTCGCACTGCATTTGGGAGTAGCTATGAAGAAGGAAAAATAGTATTTGAACTTCAGAAAGAACAAGCTGAGCATGTAATGGACATAGCAAGAACAATTTATATACCAGGATCAAGGTACAATTTCTACTAAATGACTTTTCTTGTTTGTTTATATATATATATTTGTCATTTGTGTGTGTATAGGTTCTTGCCTACTAAAAGGAACAAAAGAATGCTGGAAATCGCAAAGCAAGTCCAAACAACAATTAGGCGTATCATCGACAAAAGATTGAAGGCAATGGATGCAGGGGAGACTAGTAAAGATGACTTATTAGGCATATTACTTGAATCCAATATGAATGAAATTCAACAACACAAAAGCAAAGATTTCGGAATGACAACAACAGAAGTGATTGAAGACTGCAAGTTGTTCTATTTTGCTGGACAAGAGACCACCTCCGTGTTGCTTGTATGGACAATGATTTTGCTATGCCTACATCCCGAGTGGCAAGTACGTGCCAGAGAGGAGGTTTTGCAGGTCTTTGGAAATGAAAAACCAGATTTTGAAGGACTAAGTCGCCTCAAAATTGTAAGTACTTCTCTGATGATCATTGACAAGTGTGATTAATTATAGGGAATATTCTACTTCCGATTTATGCAATACTCTCTTTTTCCTTAGGTAACAATGATCTTGTACGAGACATTAAGGCTATTCCCTCCATTTCCAACAGTTGGTAGAAGGAACCCACAAGATGCCAAATTAGGGGAGCTACATATACCAGCTGGAGTGCTACTCCTTATACCAACAATCTTAATTCATTATGACAAGGAAATGTGGGGTGAAGACGCGAAAGAATTCAAACCAGAAAGATTCAGTGAAGGAGTGTCAAAGGCAACAAAAGGACACTTCTCATTTATTCCATTTGGCGGGGGACCTCGAATTTGCATTGGACTAAACTTTGCAATAATGGAAGCAAAAATGGCAATAACAGTGATACTACAAAAGTTCTCTTTCGAACTCTCTCCATCGTATACACATGCTCCAATAGCAGTGGTGACTATTCTTCCACAGTATGGGGCTCCTCTGCTTATGCGCAAACTTTGAAATGGATGTTTAGTTGCTGATATTTGAGATATCAATGGTGTTGTATGTATTCTCCCGGATACTACTAAATAATCCGGTGATGACTCTCTTTTCAAATTTCAATGTTATAAATGTTGTTCAATAAAGTTTAAACTTGTTAGTACTATAATGCTCCATCTTGTCTTGTGAAGAGTTTTATTAGTTAGTTTCTATATAGGACGAGGAAGCAGCAGTTAATCTAAAGTAAGCCTAAATCAATTTCATGGAGATGCAGTACAACATAATAACAACAGCAGCAAATTGTGTTGTAATATTGTTGATATATTATACATGGAGAGTGTTAAATTGGGTGTGGTTCAGGCCTAAGAAATTGGAGAAATGCTTAAAGCAGAGTGGTCTTAAGGGAAATCCATACAAGTTACTCTATGGTGATACGAAGGAGCTGAGAAATAAATTGAAAGAAGCCAAATCTAAGCCCATGAATTTCTCTGATGGTATACTTCAAAGGATCGTCCCTTTGTTCCACCACGCCGTCAACAAAAATGGTATGTTTCTTTTGTCACACCCCCTTTTTCGACACAGTGGAAACGGGTTTTATTATTTAAGGATTTTTTTCCAATTGAAGTTACGAATTTATTTATTCAAAGTCATCACTTGGTTCCAAGCCACCTATTGAATCACTAATCTGGTATGAAGGAGTATCCATGAATTTCTTTTTGAGTAAACTCAATAGAAAAAATTGACTCATGAATCAAGAAAAGTAAAAACAAAAGAGACAAAAGCTATTGGCAGGCTTGACTAGTGAAATCACACATCCTCTTCTTATTGGTTCCAAACAGATTGGACAAAGGTAGATCCAAAGAGCAACTTTACATGGGAAGTGTTGAATTGGGCCTGGTTTGGGCCTAAGAAATGCTTAAGCCGAAGGGGTCTTAAGGGAAAATCCTTACAAGTTGCTCTATGGAAACTTGAATGAGCTCACAAAAAGTGTCATTGAAGCCCAATCTAAGCCCATCAAATTTCTCTTATAAACAAAAATGGTACTCTTTATGTTTCTATTTCTTTAAAAAATGGATTCACTAGCTCCTGTATATTTTAAGAAGCTATTTTAATTTTTGTTATGTATTTAATTTAAATTAAAGATGAAAGGACATAATAATAGTCTTGAGTTTGTTAAATAAGGGGGAGAACGTTTGTGCTTTCTCTCAAGACAACAGACTAAAAAAAAAGCTGCACTTTGAGAAAATCCACGTTACTTCTCCGAACAACTTCAATTTAGACCAGATTGTTTTAGGGATGACACAAGATTATATTGCATGGCATAAGAAGGTAAAACAAGGATGTGATCACCCTGCCAAAGTGAGATAGTGGTACTTCAAAGCACCTAAATGACTTTTTACTCGACAAGAAAGGGCTACTCAAATAGTAAACACCCTCCACATTCAACTTCAAAGTTGTTTGTTCGAATCACAAACAGAGCAAAGTAAGGGAGCTCATGGGGAGGTATAAAAAAAAAGTTCTTTTTTTCAAAACTCTGCGTCAAACTTCATCCCTTCGAGTTGACCTTCAAAAAGCCTCCGCAAATAAAGCAAGATCGTCTGCGAAGAATAAATGAGATAAAGGGGACCGTGTCAATCCAAATGAATAGGACGCCAAACACCACCTTGGGATAACCAACCTCCAAAAGAGTGTTTGTCATAAATAAAATCCCAACAAATATGATCATAAGCTTTTTTCAAATCAACCTTAATCAGAAATTTAAGTTTTAGTAATTGAATTCTGAAATTAATTTTTGTACACATATATATTGGATTTTGGCCAAAGTTATTAGGTTCTGTCGAATCCATATCTAATACTCGTTTCGTTTTCAAAATAATTGATGTTTTAGACAATTCACTTACTCCTAAAAATTAAGATGAGTTTTGACTAAAATACCTTTAGTTGTGGCAATACTAGAAATTAAAAAGTTTTCACTGCAAATCAATGAGAATTTGTACTATAAAACATGATTTTTCCACTCATTTCCCACCGAACTTGTTCATTGAAAAAATACATGGTCAGAAACAGTTTTCCGCTGAAATAGTGGAAAATTTCATGATATTTCCATGTGAAAATACTATTATTTTTTTATTTTCCAACCGATTATCAGTGGAAATAGTCATTTAACATTTTTCAGTGGAAAAATAATAATCTTTTAGTTGTATGATTTTTTTTAGATTGACATAATTATCATTAATTTTGTACATTGAATTAGGAATGTGTCAAGAGAAAATTTAGAAAAAGAAATTAAATACCTTCTTAATTTTGTAAAACATCAATTATTTTGGACCGGAGGGAGTACCATACTTTTGCCGCCTTGGGCTAGAACTGGTTAACTTGAACTGATAACGTAAAAAATATTAGGAAAAAGCTCAGATATGCCATTGGACTTTAGGAAAAGGCTCATCTATGCCATCCGTTAATAGTTAGGCTCGTTTATGCCACTGCATTTATACAAAGAGGCTATCTGTGCCATTATTTTTTAATAGACCCAATACCTTATTTTTCAATACCAGTTTACACACGTGGTCAATTTAAGTGGGTCACATCACTTATTTAACCCACTTATTAAACTACCCCGCCCCATGTCCAGAAAAGTCCACCCATATTTTTACGCTACCCGTCCCCAGCCAATTTCACAAATCGATAAAATGCCACAAAAGACATAACCCCCAGCCATCTTCTTCACTCCTCTTCTATTCAAAATATTCTAAAAATCACAATGCAATAGTAGAATTCCTTTTAATCAGCATGGCATGTCAACATTTACCCCCAGCGTACTATTATTTAGGTTACAGAGTACCATTAGAAGCCACTTACAAAGATTATGTGCTTATTATTGAATCCCCCATCTCACAAAACTAGTTACAACTGTTGTTTGGCTAAATAAAGGCATACACTATAAGCCACATTGCAGAAATCATTCTGATTGCCTTGTTTTACTATTCAAAGTTCAAGAATTGTGAAGAGAACAGCTCAAGTTTACTGTTTGCCACGGAAAGAGCATTGGAATGGTTAAGGCTACCTGTTGATTCCAAGAATTGAGAATGTTGTGTTGTTTGGAAGTTGGGTGATGACCCTTCAAGGTAAAATGCATTGGATGAGTGAAGAAGACGAAGAAGAAGATGGCTGGGGAGTTATTTCTTTGGCGTTGTTTTATCGATTAGTAAAACTAGCTGGGGAAGGGTTAGGTGAAATAAGAACGGGTTGGATAAAAATGTGGGTGGATTTTTCTATCCATGGGGCGAGTAGTTTTACGATATGGATAGTTTAATAGATAGGTTAAGTAAGTGACGTGGCCCACTTAAATATGACTATGTGTGCATACTGATATTGAAAAATCAGGTATTGAGTCTGTTAAAAAATAATGACATGGATAATTTCTTTGTGTAATGACAGTGGCATAAACGAGCATAACTATTAACTAATGACGTAGATGAGTCCTCTCCTAAAGTCCGATGGCATGTCTGAGCTTTTTTTCAAAAATATTTAGTAAAATTAAAGAAGATTGACAATACATTTTTTAAACATATATGGGTGTGTTCGGTATGAAATCAGAAAATATTTTTCAATTTTTTCATATTTGGTAGTCAATTTTTTTTCTTTGAAAAACATTATCTCTAGGAAAACAAGTAGGAAAATGACTTTCCTAGTGGAGGTAGTGAAAACAAGTTCCACAAATGACTTTCATGTGGAAGAATAATGGTGACCTTACCTCTTATTAAAGAACATTTATTATGGTCGAGCCTTCAAGAATATGAAGAATTATAAGAAAAGTATAATTAATCAGAGATAAATAAAAAATGTAATGATGGATGATTTTTTCGTGTCCAAAACCTACCAACCAGACCCTAAGTTATCAAGCATAGCGATTCATGGTAAGGTTGCAGGGTCATAAAGCAAAAAAGTTAAAAATTTGTTATGTAATATTTTTGTCAAGCTTGTTAGCAATTAGATGAAAGAAATTTATTCATCAAAATCAAATCTTACGTATTTCTGCGAAAGGCGATACATAGGTAGATTTCTTCACTTGAGCACTGGTACGGTCCAAATATCTTCAACCACAAAAACCCATCCTCACCATATAAGTTTAAGATCCTTATTAAAGATATTTTCCTAGGCCAAGGTTTTGGCAGGCTCTTCACTTGTCCTCTTTGTGGGAAAAGGACCCTTCCATTGTCCTCTTTCACAC
>JACEIK010001419.1:169234-198487 GCA_018107945.1 Datura stramonium
TATATATACAATTTTCAATATTGTTAAGTAAAATTCAAATCATAAAATTCACTATTAAAATTTTTTGGAATCTCAAAAATTTAAGCACCTTAAAAATCACCTCAAGCCATCCCTACTCCCAACACTTCAACAAACTTAAATCCAATTTTGGGTTTAATGCTACTACCTTTGGTTTTGGAGTTGATTTTGGATTTCATGGTAGTGGTATAGATTTTATTGCTGAGTTGTATACGTCGCGCCAAAGGTGCTTGACAATACATCAGTCTTGTCATCCCTTCCCTCCCTCCCTCCAATTTTCTGAGAAACAGTTATTCCCTTCCTCTACCTAGTGAATTTTGTGAGAAACAGTTTTACTTTCTTGTCATTGTCACGTGAAACTGCTGTGGAAGTGATCTATTACTTTCATATGCATAGTGAGAACTTCTCGGGCTTGTCAATGCTTTAGTTGATAATGCAAAATTTCCTTGGTAAAGGAGACTAACTCAAATATCTCCAAGTGTGGATGATGAAAGATATGTGACCCACAAGTATGGCAGCATAAGTACAAAAATGAAACTCCAAAAATTTAAGAAAATACATGTCATTTCTTTGAGCGACTCGATATGAGCGCAGGTGGTCAACAAACCTAGGGTTCTTGATTTTTTATGACCATGAAGATGTAGCTGAAAAATTAGAGTTCACTGGAGCTATGAAATGTATAGATTCAAGTATGATGATGCATCTAAAGGTAATGCTTTCAAACAGAGCCTTGTTCTATTTCAAAAAAGGCCAGAGTATTATGTTCGAGCCACTGTTGAAGACTCGTCTGATTTATCCAAGAAGGTCCTAAAAGTGGGAGGAAGAAATCCTCCAAGAAGGAACGGAAGAAGAATAAGTTTTTAAAGGCAGATATTAGAATATGAATGCAGATTGAGTTTTTGATATGTATTGGTGGACTACCTTACTAGGGGCGCAGCCAGGTTGGGCCGACGAGGTTCAGAGGAACCCCTTCGATGAAAAATTACATTGTTTACACATGATGAAAATTTTATATATATAATAGATGTTGAACCTCCACTTTTTCGTGTGTTTTACTTCTTCATACTTTGAACCCGTAATGAAAATTCTGACTCTACCATTAAATTCAGGCTTTTTCGTGTGTTTATTTCTTCATACCTTGAACCCCTTGTGAAAATCCCGACCCGCCATTATACTTTACATGTCAAAAAGGAAAGGAAAATCAAGACAGAAAAGAAGAATCCCTATCATGATAGAAGCAACAATAGGATAGGAGTGCACAGGTTCGCAACTGGACTCTACTCTGACTTAGAAGAGCTGCCCCTAAGACTGAAGTGAAGGGAGGTTGTCCTCTCCTTACAGTCTAGCCAATAGATTCCTCATTTGTTTGTACATTTGTTATTTGATTTTTCACTTTCTAACTTGCTCATATAGTTTCTTGGCCCTGATAGGTTCATCATTTGTTTTTTTCAAAAACCAAGAATATAGTTGGTCAGGATCTTTTTGATATGGTGAAAGTTCTTTTTGATGGTGTGCCAATGCGGAATTTTTCTTACTAGCAACCGCCTAGTGTTCCATGGTTGAATCCCCCAATCAGCGTAAGTAATATTTCTTAGAAAATTATGTCTAAAGTGTTTAACGAGAGACTGACTAAGGTCATTCTTGAGATTATTTCTCACAACTAGAGTGGATTCGACAAAGGAAGATCTATAAGTGAGAGTATTCTTTTAGCACAAGAAACAAATTCGCGATATCAAAAAAGCCTAGCAAAGGTGGAAATGTTTCCATCATATTGGATGCACCTTACAGACTATCTTGGCAAATTTTTTTGTGGTGTTATGAGAAAAATGGGATTTGTGGAGAAATGAATTCACATCATCTGGATTCTCATCTGACATAGGGGTATATTGCGACGGTTAATGGGAAAAATAATAATTTTTTTCAAATCCCAAAAGGGAGTCAAGCAGGGTGACCTTATATCACCTTACTTGTTCATTATTGTTGTTGAAGTTTGACAAGAAATTAAACATGCTCTATCAAAATCCTAGATTTAATGGTCTTTTATGCAAAATGACGGCCATAACATAAAAACAGTGTCCTATGCAGACATCTTCTTATTTCCTCTTCAGGCAAAACTTACACTCTCTCAATCTCTTTATGAATTGTCTGAATAATTATGAGGATAACTCTGGGCAAAAGATTAACTGGGAAAATGTTGCTTCCTGATTGATGATTCAATGTTTGACAAGAGGAAGAATACAGAGCAAGGGTCTTGACTTCCAGAGAAAGAACTCCCTATCAATAACTTGGATGTCCCTTATTTGTTGGCTGGAAAAGAATCTTACTTTACTGTATCAGTCAGAAGGTTAGTTCTTGGAACAACACTATCCTATATGGGAAATTAAACATGTGTTTTCTCCTATGCAGCATTGTCAAAGGCGCGCTCAAAGCGCGCTTAAGCCCTAAGCGAGGCTCAAAACACCTTGAGCGCTTCGCCTCGCTTAATGTGAATGCCATCATCAAGGCTCTAAGACAAACTTTGCTTGCAAATGAGTGTTTCCTGAGAAGGCCACACTAAACAATTGATATTTCATTTTATCCTAACAAAAAGTTCAATCTCTTTGCCCATATATTTGTTATTCATGCTTGTAATTATTAGTCTTGAACTAAACATATATATATTTGTATGTTTTCTCCATTTGCGCCTTTTCTCATTAAAGCCCACGCTTTATTTGCGCTTTGCGCTTAAAGCTCCAATAGACCTTGCTTTTCGCTTTTAACACTGCTCCTATATCCATCCACCTCCTGTCTATTTGTCTTCCTCCTAAAACTATCCTGGAACAAATGGAAAAAGGTTTTGCTAATTTTCTTTGGGACAACACGGAAGGTAAACAGTTGGGATTAATAGATCTTTCCATGAGATCATTGACAATTTTTCTACCAAGCTATGGTGGACTTTCAGGACTAAACAGTCCCTGTGGACTGATCTCCTTAAAAGGAAAATACTGTAGGAGAGTTCGTCCAATGGCTAGAAAGTTCAACTACAACTAATATCAAAGGTTGGAGAAGACTGGCGAAGGTCAGCAACAATATCCGAGCTCAGGTCAAAGATGGCCTCCTTTATCTCATCCTCATAAGAGCACTTGACCAGGTTGAAGTTATCCTCCTGAGTATTGAGTAATGCATCCAGGAACACATCCCAGAATATTGAAATTAACAGGTTACTGCTTTAATACAAAATACTTGTATCATTTGACAACCATGTGTGAGTCAAATTACTTTTGCTTTCAACAACGTTGTAAACCTCCCTCTTGTTTGTAATTTTATTTAAAAAATACTCATCCAATTGATTAATATTATACTCCATCAAAGTGTGGGTATATAGCTGTAAACATAAATCGTTTAGTTTGATTTGCACCAATTTCACAGTATAATAAGCTATGTTTTATGTCCTTCCTTGTGTAACTGTTATTCTTGATATATACAAGTTAAAGTCAGGCCCAGGTTCTCCATCATAATGATGGACCTTTTGAAGAAGAAAAAAAGAAGACATAAAATGGTTGAAGCAGTACATTCTAATTCCAATTTTATTTTTGAACACGACATGAAAGTATATATAGACTTATTTGCAATGCCCACACAATGTATGTGTATATATTACTCATATTTGTTGAGACCTCTTACCATTTCCAGTAGATGTTAAAATAGTATTTCACGGTAAACATAAAGCTATGCAGTAACTTATTGCTAGTTTTAATTATAGGCTAATGTCTACAACCTTGGCTACCAAATAGTTCATGATTAACTCTGACCATAAGATTGAGTATCTAATAAACTTGATCTTATGCACTAATATCAACGCATGCATCTGATACTTAGAAAATAGGGAAAGAACCAACCTGGAATTAGAAGACAATCTTGAAGAAACTGTGAAAAATGGATGACACCAAATATAAAGAAAATAAAAAATGTCTTTGGTTGGCCTAAGCAATCTCAAACACCCAAAATAATGGACTTTCTTCTCTTAATTTTAGAAAATGTTGCAGTCTCAGAGAAATAGGTGCTTTGAGTTCCGCTGCCAAGCTGGTCTGAATGCGCCGAGGGTTGGATAGCTCTATCCCTTGTACTGGTATGAAGGCAAAACTTGAACTCGGGCCTGATTTGGCAGCACCACTGCTTCCATAACTGTTCACTTTGATTTTCTTCACTATATTCTTGCTCTGACGAGCTGATATACGCAACTTGCCACTTCCGGCCTGACCAAGCATGCCAAAGCCCACACCTAGTCCATCCCCTAACGAGCTTCCTTCAGGTACCTCAAACTGCACCCTATTTCTTAGCTTCTGCACGTCTGTGACATGGTATTTTTCTTTCTTCTTTCTCTGCCTACGCCCACCTCTCTGCTTCTTAGACCTAAAATCAGGAACCGGAAGAGACTTTGGCTTCTTTGCAGGAGGTAGCTCTTGCCATTTCTCTATCTTTTTACAAATCTCTTCCCTAAGACTAATTCTTCCTGTTTTGCTCAGTCCACACGTGCTGCTAATGTGGATTTGTTTGCCAGCAATTTATGAACTTCCTCCCTTAAGGAAGGAGGTGTACTCTGAAATATTTCTGTTTCCTCAATATAACAAAATCGGGATGTAGTAGCTGTGGAGAACCCTGCTAAATTCTTCCTTTTAGCACCAAGATTCCCGACACTATCAGCATGCATACACGCCATCGACGATAAACCACCAGCAGAACACATAAGTTTGGCAGCAACTGTACTCCCCACAATAGCAGAAAGATTTGGAGCAATATATTTCATTCGAGACTCAACAAAATCGAGTACCTTCTTCTTTGCCGAATCGAGATCTAGGGTTCTATCACATGCTTCCAATGTCCTCTGTAAAGCATGCTCTGGCAATGGCTTGCCACTGGTAGTTGATGCCGTAACAGAGACGACCATGATGATAGCCGACGGTAACAATCCCTGCAAGTCAACAAGAGTCAGATCCATTACATTCCCAATTTTTTTAACAACCCTAGCATAATCAATTGGGTGATTAACAAGTGATTCTAACTCGGGAAACTTCAATCGGTACTTGTCCCGTATGAAATTGTGGATTATAAAAATTTCATCCTCAATTTCAACTGATAAGGCGTTACAATCTACAATCAACTTATCTTCTGGATCGTCTATTTCAAGAAAAACATCACCTTTATTCTTCCAAATTAGGACATCTTCGACTTTCTGCATTATGTCAATGTAGCGACGTGATTTTTACAGCTTCGAAACATTATCTAGATCATCATCCTCATCGTCATCATAATTAAAAGTTTTCCAGTATCCATCTTCCTCCATATGTGTAAGAAAATCGATTGTATTATCGTCCAAATCTTTCATGATCTGAATCAACAGTAATAGTTTCTTCTGTTGTTTTAACAATTTGTTTAAAATCAAGTTTTTGAAAATTTTTTGGAATTGTCCATTAAATAAGGAGATCTAAATTCTGAGGCATATCATACTCATCTTTTCTACTGTTTTTAACAGTAAAATGTTTTCTAATAATATTCGAGAAGAAGTGTTGGACTAATACCACCTTAACTATCTAATAACATGGCTCTGATACCATAATCGAGGCAGGATCGCTTCGGTGGAACCGCAGAAACTTTTACAATTTAGAGGTCAATTTACAAGTCAGTGTAACTCAGACCATGACAAGCCTAAACTCACCCCTCAACGCCCTAACAACGCCTTTCACACGGCTAACACCGGCTACCGTGCAGAACACAGGCTTTATCATTATCGAAGCTATAGTAACTCTACCTCAAACTCGATCTCGGAATCACCGGAACGAAACTTTTCTCAATGAACAAAATCATTTTCATATTACAGATGTCTAGTGTGTTATTAGTCCAACACAGGTGTTTAGCCTTTCATTTAGGCAAACAGAATATAAAAAAGTTTATAAAAATTATTCAAAATAAGTAAGAATTATACATTGATTGGGATCTTCCAATAACAAGCTTATATGTAGAAAATTAAACTTTTATTTCAGAAGATGAAAAGATTTACAAAAGATGAGAGAATCTAGAACAAGGTTGGCTAAAGCCTACCTCCTACTAAAAAAAATGATCCTTATATAGACGAATCAAGAAGAAAGAACAATAATGAAATATGTCATTACTTACATCATCCTGGAGTTAGCCGCAGTGATCCATGCCATAAAATTGTGGAGACAGAGTATGTGTTGCACATCATGGCAAATAATTAAGCGGAGCATATAGTCCTAACAAAGTTTTCGGAAATTCAAAAAGTTTTCAACTTTTATAAAAGTTGAGTGTCTTTTTCTAGTCATTTGTTTTCATTCTTTAGTTCCTCCTTTTGATGTGTGAAGATTCTTACGCTTGAGTTTTGAATTGTTGAAAAAATGACTCAATGTCCATTTCATCAGTGCTTCTGCCAGCACTTTGTGATTCTCACCTTTAAACAATGATCATCATCTTCATTTAGATAATCATGGACATATCATGCACACTTAGAAGCTCCATTCCCAAATATTTTGCTTTATTTTCACCTCTTGCGTATATGAAACGTGAGTTAGTCTTTGATATTGCTCCCTTTTTCATTTTTGGTACTAGTTGCAATTTGTCTAAAGGGCCTCATCTTCTCTTTTCTAATATGTCGACTTTGTTTTTTGCTGTTTCAATTGATTTTTGATAGAGTCTATGATCTCTTATCCGAGAATTTTCTCTTAGGCATCTTTGTGGAGTAATTTACTCCAAACTTTGTATAAAAGTTCCTTTTTAAGACGAGGAAATCCACCTTCAATTTTTGAACTTCAATTGTCCCTTCATGATATTGAAAATTCTATGAAAAAAATATGTTAGAATATTCATACAAAATATATGTCACTATCTGTAATTTTATCAATTTAGGTGAAATATCCACCCATTCAGCAAATAAACTTTTGTATTCATCAGGCAAAATATTTATGGTAGGGCCATATAAAGTCCACCATTTTCCAAACCAATTTGACACCTGATACTTGAAATTATTAGAGCAGATTTTCATGAACCACGAATACTTCTTATTAACATTCTCATATAACAAAGCTTTATTAAAACAATCAATGTAGTGCCAATAATTGAACTTTACTTTTACTTGTTGTTCTTGGTGAGTATATTCTCTGTCCCTCATTGTGCTTATTCTCCATTCTTCTGGAGCGACAATCTTTTTTATAATAAATTTTGAAAGATTCTAAACTTTTCTAGTATTAGCGGAGTAAAAATATTGGAATTCAACAGACCCCATGAATGAGAGTATGTTCTCATAATGCGTACGATATTTGTATGTAGGGACAGTACCTTTGCATTATTTGCCAAGGGTCCTTCCATTGCAAATCCCTTGTTTGCCAGTATCCGACTTTAAATCAAATTTTGAAAATATGATAGCATCATGCAATTTATCCAATAAATCTTTTTATTAAGAATTGAATTTCTGATCCATTTTAAAACTTTATTTAGGGGTTCATAATTTATTACCAATCTTGGTACCCCTCTTTCCTGCTCTGCTTGTTTATCAACATAAAAAGCAGTACAGGACCATTGTAACTTTGAGGGTCTTATTGAACCCTTTTGTAGCAAAATATCAATTTCTTCTTTACATAAATCCAGATATTCTGAATTCATTTGGCATGGTGGGCATCACAATCTTCCTGAAAGCTATCAGAAAACCCTCCTAAATACATATCTTATTGAGAATGACGCACATCTTCTTGAGAGCTATCAGAAAAACTCACCGGAAGCTTCAAGTGGCACCAAGAGTACACAACTTAGCTTAATCAGTTCAGATCCTAATAAGACACCAAGTGTCAATCATGCCTCCCAAGGTGGGCGTCACCAATCAATCTATTCCATAGATCAGGTGACCATCAAGAAAAGGGAAGGGTCAATCCAAAGACATCGTACTTCTGTCGATCCAAAGACCACTCATTTTTTAATAAGACCTTGACACAGAAACCACCAGCGAAGTCGTCTTCACACAATGGTTTGGTTCATTTTCTAGTCTTTTAGGCCCCCCTAAATACATATCTTATTGAGAATGACGCACATCTTCCTGAAAGCTATCAGAAAAAACTCACCGGAAGCTTCAAGTGGAGAGCTGTCCTTTTTCAAGACTAAGAACTAGCTGATTTAAGGCCTCCAAGGGCCACACACGAAAAGTTGCACCAGTACCTCAACATTTGTGATTATTGAGTGATGAAATAAAATACCTTTTTCAAGACCAAGAACTAGCTGATTTGGGGCCTCCAAAGGCCACACATGAAAAGTTGCACCAGTACCTCAACATTTGTGATTATTGAGTGATGAAATAAAATAGAATTTCACAAATAATCTAAGGGAAAACATAGAAAACCTTGACTACTTAATTAGCAAGAAACACACAAATCTCAGGAGAGGCAGAAACTAATAACTATTTACCTCACCATTGATGCTTGCCCTCCTCATTTTTCCGGGCTTGGGACCGGCTGACTTGTCAGGCAGAGTTACAAGGGTCACACCCACAGACATTGCACCAAGTATGCCACAACCATGACTATTGAGCAACAAAAGAAAACACGCAGCTCTACCAATAATCCCAAGACACACACAAACATTGCACCAAGTATGCCACAACTATGACTATTGAGCAACAAAAGAAAACAACACGCAGCTCTACCAATAATCCCAGAACAATCATAGAAGAATATGGGATTCTCAAGCAGCACTCCCCCACAGGGAAGAAGAACTCATCCTAACAAAATCCAGGACATAGTCACACTCGACAACTAGTAACCCGTGACCATACAATTGATCAATCAAAGGAACCATCTAACCCAGGAAATTATTTGCCCTGACTAGTTCTCCTGCCTTAGCATAAACAATACACATACAGAAGAACAGAAAGAGAGAGACATTCCTCAAGCCTGTGCGCCATGACTTTTTGAACGCAGGTTTTAATGAGGCCAACTAATGTCCCTCAATACATAACACTGACCACTTCCCAAAGCAACCAAATTAGAAAAGACGTACAGACCAAGAAAGCACGTAAAACACAGAAGCTAACTCAATAAATGGATAAGAATTAGAAAAGTCTAAGCAGTAGCAAGCTGACAGAAAAAAGTGCCACAGTTGTATTCAGCATGGGATGTGGTGTGATCTTTTTCCCTATATGCATATTCAACTATCTAGTAGAATAATCAACTATATCACAAATTAATTTACATATTTTCATTATCTTTTGTATAATATATGGATATATATATATTCAACTATCTAGTAGAATAATCAACTATATCACAAATTAATTTACATATTTTCATTATCTTTTATATAATATATGGATAAAGATTTCGATCTAGATATGGCCCTAACGATGGTCGGAAACTGAAAACATCAAGAATGGTCGACAGAAAATAAAGTAGGTGAAACACTATAAAAAGATGCAACAATTATCTAATTTTTTTTGGAACGAGTAAAGATTTTCTTAAAAAAAATATTCAGGATCTCCTTCCAAGTAGAGCTTTTGCTATAAAAAAAATATATTTCAATTAGAAATTTTGCTAAGCCAACACTCCACTTATATTATTTAAAACGACGCAAAAACTCAAAAAGAACATCTGCTAGCATAGACCAGAATTTACAAAAACTTGTTTTTGAGAATCCCCATAACACTTGAATTGAGAGGAGAAGCGAGTGTATGAGTTGGGAAAAAACTTGTGAAAATTGAAAAATTAGGAGCTCCCCTGACAACACAAACTACTGCATTCTCACACTTCAGGCGAACATATACCAACACCACACACGAATGATCAAAATAGTAATGATAGAAATCAAATCACCCAGACTCCACTGGAAAATTCCACTATGGATCCCTCAACTCCACTGCAATATCTACGGCATTAGAGTTGGAACACCCAAGACCTCCCAGAATTTCAAACCTCTGCAAAAAGCAACCCTGAAATTTTAGTCAGTAACTAGTAAAAACCTACAATCCTGGCTAATTTTTTATTTCTTTCACGCACACAAATCCAACTCCCCTTTTGTCTGTCCAAAAATAGGGGGAGTTCCCTTCCTTAATTTCATTTCACATGCACTTCGCATTAGCCTACAAGGAAACCCTCAGCTGAGCAGCAGCCAAAAGAGAGGATAGCATATATAATAGCTACTAGATAAGAAAATTGCCATTATTCAACTTAGCAGACCCAAAAAACAAAAGAACAAGCTTTTAAGCGCCCAAGCTAAAAAGCATCTGTAAGTGAAGCATCTGTAAATAAGCACTAAAGTATTTGGATGGAAGTGCTGAAGTCGAAAATAAATCATTAATGTTATTATAAATAAGAACTACTTCTGTTAAAATAAGTTTATCCATAAAGTTGTCAACACTATACATAAATTGATCCAAATACAAATTATCTTATATCTTAATCCACCCTCCAACTCTAAATTGATTAGACAAATTTCACATTTGTTTTTTCAACTTCTTTGATCAAATTCATTTCTAGGATTAACCTTCACAAGTATTTGATATTTCAAATATCAAATGTTCTTTATGGAACATTTTAAGTCGAACTACTAGAAGTGTAGTTGTAAATTAATACTACAGTAGAAAACTTCTCATCACAAAACTTTTCTCTCTCCAGAAGTCCAACAAATAAAGCAAAGCTATAACCCCAAACTCGAGACCCTACCCTTCTAAATATTATATTCAAATTTTCGATGACTACACAGACCCTGCCCTTCTAAATATTATATTCACATTTTCGATGGCTACACCCCACCAGTAGGATATGTGACATCATCTGCGGTGTCCCAAGAAAAGTTTGAAACAAAATTGAGATGCTTTTTGTTTAATTTGATTAATAATAAAGAGTACAAACTGAACTGAACCATAGTAGTGTTGCTGTAAAAGCCACCTACTATGACGGTGGAAGACGAGTTGGATGAAGATGCAGGAAAAGATAAAAACGGGAAAGTAAAGTAAAATTAGAGCTTTTGCTCTTCAAGGACATTTCTGGGAATGACTGAAAATACTATAGGAAGAAGAGAGAGAAATACTTGGTCAAACCCAAAAAGCTTCAAGCTAAAAAGCTCGCTTTATTTGAGCATAGAATCGACTTGGCTTAGAGTTGTTGCTAAAATTACCTAAAACTGAAACAAGCTAAAAAGTGCTTTTAAGCTTTGGTTTGGCCAGCTTATAAAACAAATCCAAACACTACCCAAGAATTGGACTGATGGATGAGAATTAATCTAGCCTAACAATATTCTTAAGAATTAAGCTGGCCCAACAATTTTCTTAGTAAAATTGTTAAACAACAATTGTTAACTCATCATACCATGGGACAATATTACAAACTAGTTGGACAGAGAAATCTAATGGATAACCACAAGCATGAAAAATATTCATTTTGGTAAAGTCGAGCATGAAAATTCTAACATGTATTTATCGAAAAAGAAAGCTTCTGTATTTACCAACCTAGAAGATACAAAGTTACATGCAGACCAAAGTCCATGTAAAAGCTCCAGGCAAGGTAAACGCTGTTTGGCACGTGAGAATCTAAATTTCAATCAACCAGGTTGTAAATCTACCGAAAACAGCTTTGAACTCCAAGTTACCACCCAAAAAGAAGTCCTTGCTTGCAAGCCAAACAGTCCAACCGTGACAGCCAACACCTTTCTAGGAAGAATACAGGACCAGACGCAGCCAAGGAAATCAAGGTAAAATAACATAGTGAATAATAGTGACAAAATCAAAGCACAAGGCACTTCAAAATGGATTTGCTGACCGAAATAACAATTCCTCAGCTTCTGTATTTACCAACCTAGAAGATACAAAGTTACATGCAGCCCAAAGTCCATGTAAAAGCTCCAGGCAAGGTAAACGCTGTTTGGCACGTGAGAATCTAAATTTCAATCAACCAGGCTGTAAATCTACCAAAAACAGCTTTGAACTCCAAGTTACCACCCAAAAAGAAGTCCTTGCTTGCAAGCCAAACAGTCCAACCATGACAGCCAACACCTTTCTAGGAAGAATACAGGACCAGACGCAGCCAAGGAAATAAAGGTAAAATAACATAGTGAATAGTGACAAAATCAAAGCACAAGGCACTTCAAAATGGATTTGCTGACCCAAATAACAATTGCTCAAGGTAAAAAAACATAGTGACAGAATAAAGGCACAAGGTAGCCCACTTTAAAATGGATTGGCAGACCCAAATATCAAATGCTCAATGTCATTCCTCACCACCATTGCCAGAACAAATAAATTCCAAACTCCTGTTGCTTGACTGGGCATTCAACCATGAAAAGGAAATAAACTAATATGCAAAACTCAAATCTCTCCAGAAGATCCGAACTCCCAAAACCTGTACACCCAGAGAAAATACTAGCATCCGTCTCATTGAAGCCCAATTCTAACAACATAACAGCCCGACCCTACCACATACCACACTGCCAAAAGATCAAAGCCTGATCAATAAAGAAAGATACACATACAACAAAGCAAAGCAACATCAAGATTGATAAACTAGAAAAAATGGTATGACACAACACCTGGAACCAAACGAAGAAAGCTGCTCCGGACACAAACTATACATAAAGCAACTAGCTGAAAAAATGATAAACCAAGAAGAACGTGAATGTAAAAAGAAGCCGAAGCACATACATTGCTAATTCGTAAGTAGAAAATCTAAGCAAACTCTGAGCAAACCAAACCTCCAAGGCCAGATACTCCACACTACCTTCACGTATAGAGAAATCATGGAACAAACTTAAGCAACTGTATCTCATATCACACGTGTTCAAAGGGAGCATCTCAGATGGCCAGAATTCAAAGAAGAACAGGCAGCACAGAGACTGTAAACCACAATTAGAACCTGACGGCATGTCACTAGCCACGGCCACAGCCACACTCCTAAAACTGCAGAGAATTCTTGCATTCTTGATAGCTAAATATGGAAAATAACAGGATATCTCAAGTGAAAGAGGAGAGAGAAATTAGCTCTACTTCATGTTGCCGAGTATTTGTATTCTAATGAACTGAAAAAATCAGATGCAGGATTGCTCTAAAGCTGCACACCCTAATTTCCTCAAAATCCTCCATGACCCATATCCAGCAATATATCTACTGTAAGAAGACTGAAAATAACCCCAATTAGTCACGTGGAAGAAACTCCTCCAACATTTACCAAGACTAGACAAGTTAGAGAACAAGCAAACATACATGTACAAGAGTAAAAGGGTAAAAGAGTCAAAAGATTATACCATCTGCAATGCGGCAGAATAACACCAAACAAAAGAAACAAAGGTGACGGAATAATCACGTATAAAAGACCAAAGGACCTTCCTTCTTTTCTAGAAGTTGGCAGGACTGCCTTACAATGGGAGCACAAAAAACACCAAGCTCAGAACTGGAGAGGAAATTCCCCGACGCTATTACAGAGATTGTCTCATTAAAAAATGATTGAAGTCGGATAGCTTCTAATTTTTTATGGCTCATTCCTTCTAAAGCATGTGCAGACTTACAACAAGCAGACTGCACAATACAACACATATCAGAGCACCACATAACATTATTTGATTAGGCTCACACCGCCCCCCTAAAAGGCGGCCTGCTCTGGTAGAGCTAAGTACATAAGCATGTGGGTGAATATAACAGCACGAGATACTAGAGAAACAGAGAACAGTGCCAGTCGAGGACCTTCATGTTACAAGCAGTTACAAGGAAGCTTCATCTTGCAGGGACAATATCAAATATCTTCAGCCACAGGATGCTGGTATGAGTAGACATACAAATTTTTACCAAAAAGATGCACCAACCCACTTCTGGTATCACTAAGAATAAAATAGTATAATTTGCAGCAACTAAATATTTATCTGCATACCAAGAGTTGCATCTACAACCAAAAAAAAAAAAAAGTGAAACCAAGCACAGACAAGTTAAATGCAGTAAATGTTGATCGGAGCAGCAAAAACGATATTGGTACATGAAAAAGTTAAAGGAGGAATAGAGCCCACAGCCACAATAAATTTTTCCAAAATTACAATAAGAGGTCAATATCCCATCCATCCATGACGAAATCTCAAAAGAGAACCAAAGACATGATCAAGCCAACATGGCAGAATCTGTCAACCAAGAAAACTAATAAAACTTCCAGACCCTGAAACTCAAATTCTCATTTTCATCCCCCACATGGAACTATAGATCTTATCTTGAATAATCAAAAAATATTTGCAAATATCTAATCTAGATGCCATAATGAACAGAAAAATTAATTTTAAGCCCCATAAAAGGGCATAAAATTACCATGGCAACACTCCCTAGCCACTTAATCACCATAAATGCAGCATCAGCAAAGAGCCAAGTACCAAAATTGCCTTTATTTCCTATGAAATTGAAGGATCCTACTCAAAATGCTAATTCACTTTAAAAAAAAATCCACATCACCCATGCATTATTATAGTGCCAAACCCAATTAGACTGAACTACCAGAGAAGGATAGAGAGATACTAGAGAAGGATAGAGATACCCAAACCACAACAGCTACCAAAAGATTGCTGCTTAGAAATTACATTCCCGGATGCAACTATATTTACAACTTGTCAGAGAGGCTAACTAAACAACCCCCACTCCCTGGGATTAATACCATAGGATCCTCGTCAGAGACTAGCTCAAATAGATTAACAAACTGAATGACTACTTGCCAGCTTACAGTAACAAGAACAGCCAGCAGCATTCAAGAATAAAATGACGAGAAAAGCCAGATCACCAACCTCGAGGAGGATCTCATTTTTATTTTGAGAAACAGTTCATCATTCGCACTAAAGTAGCAACATTACCTTCAAGGAGGAAAGGAAAGCTTCTTCTGATGAAACAAGTTTGTACAGAGTTGTGTATCTGCGCACAAGGACATCTGATGCATGTACCAACAGAAGACCTGAAAGCATGGCTCTATAGTGGCTGATCACAGAACATAGGAGAAAAGAACCGAGGAAGGCAAATGAATCCAAAATCAAACACTAAACTAGAGTCAGAAAACCTCTCAAGCAAGATATCTTAAATTGGTTAGAGCTGCTCTCTGTATGCCTTCAATAAGACTATTCCCAAAACAGATTGGGAAATCAGCAAATGAAAGCTGCTCTGAATTGTCTTCAGTAAGACCATTCCCAAAGTAGATAAGGATCCAATTATTAAGGCTGCAACATTACCTCATCTTGGAAATTCCCATCCTCGACCACAAGATGAGGAAAATGTAGTACATCGTTAACAGTACACTATGTAGTACATCATTAACAGGACATGAACCACCACAAGACGAGGAAAATGTAGTATATCTTGGTTGTGCGTGTTGCATGACCGAAATCATTTTCCCATGGAGAATGTTTTTCCTGAAAAATTAAGTAGGAAGGCCCTAGCATTACACCAATACAGCACTTGCTATAACAATGACTAATACAATAAGTCGGGGACCGGGTGAATTCAATGACATCAGTTAACATTCCAACCTTCCTTCTCCTTTCAGGGAGGGCTAATGTGTGTAATTCGGTTTGAAGGTAAAAGAACCTACTACTCCTACGAGGGAAAGGAGTGGAGAGCTATGTGAAGTAAAAGAGGAAAATGCAACACAACATAAGTAGAAGCATGCTATTCTAGCATAGAATAGTTGTACCAAGTGAAAACTTCTTTCTTAGGATGAACACTATAAGAATCTTCTTCGTTGACAACAAAAGCCTTCCCTTTCTTGAGTTTGCTAGATAGAAAGAAGGCGAAGAGCACAATAAGAATAATTCAGTTTTTCCTAAAGCTTATAGATTGCAAGTGTCACCACATCAAGTCAATGACTGCCACCTGAAGAAGAATTAAAAGGCTTTGCTACCATGATTCTTGGCCGAGCCTCCCTACAGATGTATAGATCCACAGCACAGGCATTTAGATGTAAGAAATGTGATATTGCAAAAATGCAGTATATTTAAAAAAAAATGTAATAAAGGATATTTCGAAATTGAATTGGGTTTGGATGAGTTGTGTATAACTTGAAAAACAGTTGAAATTTTTTTAGTGGAAAAAACAGTTCACTTGAAAATGTTGTCAACACCACTTCCTCAAAACTTGATTCATCTTCAAATGTTTCGACAACTAGTCCAACGTATAACCGAACACTGTTTTAAATTTATTTTTAAAAAGAAGTAAATTTTTTTATGGACGAGAGCTAAATATGAAATATCAACAATAGTACCAGCAAATTGGACTGTGTTTTGATAAAACCTATTAATACTAGATAATAATAATAATAANGTTGAAGCGATGAATATGAAGTTAAAAGACAGGTAATTTAGGAAAATGATTTCTACCCACAAGTGAGGGAAGTCATTTTTCCCCTTCTGATGGAGGATGTTTTCCATAGAAAATGACCTTAATTGTACCAAACACCAGCAAATGACTACCACACCAAAAACACTTCCCTGGAAGTCTTTTTTACCAAACATACCCCAAGGAGTAAAACTCCACCTCCTTGATGAAAACTGAAAAATAATATTAGGAAGAATGATTGGAACACGACAGTGCAGGACAATGATTCTTGTAAATGTAAGGTTTCAGCTTGAACCAGGATATCACACTGAGCACAAATGACTACCAGAACCCCAAAACAAAAAGGAACTCATAGCAAACCATAAAAGTTGGTATCTCATGCACCACCACCTTGTTAGATCAAAACTACATCTACAAGAAGCAAACTCGGTTCCCATTACTGACCAGAGAATAAGAATGCTCTCTCAATAACCACACAACCATCACATCCGCCTTCAAAGAATTCATATTAAATGGGAGATTGGACTTACAGTTCTTCATTGGAGTATAACCAAGAGCCAGCTAGAAATGAGTCTTTCTCCTAGAGGAGCTGCGAGTAGAAGTTGAAGATGAACAATGCCAAAAGCACTCTATTGTGCCAATGTGGAACTGGACATCAAAACAAAGAACAAGGCGCTCCAAGGACAACGATTCGTGTACTTCCTATTTCTCAAGGGTTAGGCACATAAACATGAGCATATCAATACTTAAACAAATAGCAAACTCGGACATTATGCTCCTCATAACATGATCTCAACATGCTTACTATAATACACCAGAATTATCATGAGCGCACATAACTAAAGAAAAGGTCGGACCTTTTTCAGTTGGATTCCCCTGCCAGATACATGTCAGGCTTGATGGCAACCTATTGCCTGTACCCAAATAGAATAACATGCTACTTATAATCAGAACAAGTATTTTAGCATGACAAAGGAGAAAGAAGGGAATTTTTCACGTATATGTCTAGAAAACTAACAAACAAGGGAAAAAATCAAAGTAGCATCACCCCATGTGGATCAGAGCATCTCAGTTGAGCATTATTACTCCTGCACACTCTAGGCAACTATACAACCAGGATAAAAGAAATTTATGTCTCTTTGACAGAACAGTCACCCCAGCATCCATGTAACAACAAAGAAGGGAGCCATCTCAACATACAAATTCCTGAGACTGCAAGCACTCAATCAAAGGCTCAATTAACAAGTCCATAGCTCAGACAAGCCCTATCCTGCTTATGAAATAATCGGACGTAACGAGACCATAGAGAGCATAGCAATCACCTTATCCTAGAACAGTGATGTCTGTGCAGACCAGAACAATTCTGTTTTTTTTTCTTTTTTTTTTTATTTGAGAACCGTGGTGTCTGGGTCAGCTTGCATGCACCTCGACTAATTCCACGATATACCTGCCCCCTCCCACCAACAATAAGTACCAGGTAACTCTGCACGCAAGGGTGTGACCTAGTGATCAATGAAGTGGGTGAAAACCATGAAGTCTCGGGTTTCACTTGGTATCAAAGTGCAGAAGCATCAAAAACAAAAATAACAGCAGCTCGTAAGTCTCTCTACAGTAAAAGGATTTGATATGAACAGAACTTCTCTTTTTTAGGGGGACAACATCCAAGAGAAGCCACTACACACAATAAATCAAAGCAGAATCAGAAACCAAAGAAAAGAAACCTTCAGTGTTCCATCTAAAATCCAGAATGCCACTCAAGAATCCATAACAACTCAGACGGCAGCGACATATCATTTATGGAGAAAGACAGCTGAAGGTAAAAGAGCAAGAGAATTCTGTAGGTTTTGAAGAGAAATCCGATCATAGTTCCACTACCTTGTTAAATTCATCAAGGCATCCCCATCTCAAATCAAAATCAGTAAGAAACCATATAACTTAAAAGTACCAAAAGAGGTCGGAGTCGGAAACACATCCATGATTGAACTAGGGATTCCAAACGAGATCAAGCTGTTACTTATGATCATCAAGCAGATAATCACATGACTGAACCTTCCTGCCAAATCAAACACTTGAAAGTCTCGATACTTGAATTCATGCTTAAATTTCTCCTTCTAAAAGGGCAAGCTGGACAGCTCATTGGGAGACGGGGTTACCCGTAGGGCGAGCGAAAAACATGACAGGAGAATCCAGAAGGAAGACATAGCGAACTAGAGATATCAGCCCAGTTATGGACACTGAAATTCGCACAACCTAATCAACCAGAAATCATCAGATGTGAAGAGACCAAAGAGAAAAGCCTCCTTCCGTAGGAGCTGACAAAACCTGACCAAAGAGAAAAACCTCCTTCCCTAGGAGCTTACAAAACCTGACCATAATGGGAGCAGAGTTATGAGAGTCGGATCCTTGGAGCTCCCTATCATGCCATCTAGGAATTATTACATAAAGAGACAAGAGACCAGAGGAAAAATCACCTGATTTTGTAATAGCTTACAAGGTCTGCAACATTATGGACAACCAGAAGCACCTCAAAAGAACAGTGTCGTTATAACCAAAGACAAACTGCAGTAACTAACTTAATTAGACTCGCGTGCGCTTTGTTCATCAAAAATGAAGCTGTGATAAACAACAGAAAGACTAGAAGTAGGAGGCACATCATCGCATCTGACTTCAACAACAACAGAGTCGTGACCAATAAACATAAATTTGAAGAACTTCTGGAGGAAAGTAAAGTAGTACGCACAATTGGAAGAATAATTTTTTTAGTACCTAATTGGGTTGCCTTCAAAAGCTCAACAGTTTGTGTAGCCATAAGTCCTATTGTATTCATTGAGATCTGTTGACTTTGTATACCATTCCGACATCAGTCTTGGGGAAGCTCCAATAAATTTTGAACCGGACTCACTGAAAAGTTCCATTATAGCAAGAAATCTGCACTAAATGAAACAGTGTAGCAACTGCACTCGAAATCCGAGACGCCCCCCGTGCATCCATTACACAGACCACACCTGGGTAAGAACCCCCACAGCAGAGAGAGACAGTAAAAATCGATAGAAACATTGATAGATACATTTTTAAAGAAAGAAGAAGATCAAGCAGCAAGTCCAAACCAATGCTCCAGAGCATTGCTCAAATTTACAGAGCACACCAGGAAATCATATGATCTAAATGTATCTGACGGACCCCATAAAGAAATCAAACGCAATCAATCCATACCAAATACCATAGCTTCACCAATCATATCTGTAACTATCAAGCGGAACAGAAATAACCACACGACTAAACCTCTCACCAAAGACAACACTTAAAATAACTTCCAACACCTGAACTCATGCTTGAGTACCCAAACGATTCCACTAAACCAACTGATCAATTGCAAATGGGCAACCTATATCCCACAATGTAGAGGGAAAAACACATCACAACCCCCAAGAAGGAAGACATAAATAACTAGACACCAAAGAAAAAAAAACTACTAGCTCAGAACCACAACCAGAGGCAACCAAACACAACCTGCAAGTACTCCCCATTACCATCTTTGAATTGACATCCCTAAGTCGGACCAACACGTGAGAATTCCAAAATTGTCGGACCAACAGATAAGACTTCTAAATTGTTCCTTCTCTAAAATCAGTAAGTGCATTTGATGCATCTGCCCAGTAACAACCAACTTGAATAAAGACGGACACTATTGCTAAGGGACAATAGTTAAGAAACACTATAGCATATAAAAAAGTGATTGCCTTGGCTTCACATGAACAACCAAATTACGAATTGCTAACATCATGCAAATGGAACAACCTCTCAGCAAAAGTATCTCGGAAACAAACGACAAGGAATAAAGAAAATTTTGGGGCATCGCAAAACAAAAGAAAGCAAGTAGAGAGACAACTGGAAAATCTCAAGTTAACTAAGGAAGTAAGTAGAGAGAGACTGAAGTGGAAAATCTCGAGAGTTAACAAAGTTGACAACAAACATTATTCATAAAAGAATATAAGAAAAAACTTGTTGAATCAACCAGAAGGCCCTATTATTCATAGAAGAAAATAAGAAAAAACTTGTTGAATCAACCTAAAGGCCCCACCAAATCAAAGAACGGTAAGAGACGTATCTTTGCAATTTGCAATTATGTAAAGCAAAGATTACTGTTTCCTGTCCAAAGAATATAAGAAAAAACTTGTTGATTCAACCAGAAGGCCCTATTATTCATAGAAGAAAATAAGAAAAATCTTGTTGAATCAACCTAAAGGCCCCACCAAATCAAAGAACAGTATCATCACATATTAGCAAACACCAAGAAAAAGGCCCAGCAACCCCACAATTCAGCCTCTGTGGAACCCCGTATGCACAAAGAGACAAGATAGAAACCCCACCACCCTCTTTCCTCTCAACCGACAGGATCTGCAGTTCTGCATCATAATAGTACTGAGAGCTTGTAACAGAGGTGCATTATCCACATCTAATAACATCAATCAACTTGCCATGAATCGCAACTTAACTTAATCTGAGTGATAGACAAACGAACACAGGCCAAAGTAGTAGTACCCCACACTGACGAATTAAAGCAGCTCTTAGACATTAGCAATCTCCCGTAGTCCCCGACAACTTTGTGCATTGGATCATAGAACATAAGCATCATACTTCTGTGTAACCAAAAAGAAAATGTAAACTTTCTTCACATATAAGTTCCTGCGACTGCAGGCACTGAAAGAAAGTATCAGAAATGAGTGCAAGAGTTTGGAGCTAAGAAACACTCAGACGTGAGTGCAAGACATGAGGGAGTGAACCACCCTACTATAGAAGCTGACAATATGCATGTCGGGATCACCAAGATGACCTTGAAAGAACAGCACTGAGAGCCTCGTCAGCAGATACAAAATTCAATAATTCAATATCTAATTTTATTACCACAATGATCACAGCCTACTCCATTCCTTCAAGAAAATCGATCCTTGATAAAGGAAAGAAAAAACAAAGTAGGAATGCTTTATCATGTTCATCTGGCAGCAAAATTCAACATTATTATGTTTGAAGAGTCCAGAACGATAACTGGCCCAGTTGAAATCAAAAAGATTCTGGAATCGGATAACCACAGACCACACTATTAATACAAGAACTGAGAAACCGATTGAGAAACTTCATATGACGAGTAAATCTTCAGCATGTAGAGGAACTATCTGACGTAAGACTTGCAGAGAGGTTTTATTCCACTATAGCAGATAAAAGCAAAGCAAAATCTGCACAAAAAGAAACAGACCTGCTTTGCTTAATCCTTTAGATGCTTATTAATGAAAATGCTCGCTTCATCAAAAATAAAAATAATACTTGCTTTACCCATCCATCTAAATCCAAGATGCCACCTGCACTGCCATAAGAAAATCCAGCGCTAGAATAAGAAAAAATCAGGTCCAAACCAATCACTCAATGACCTTGCTATAACTTCCCAAGAGAGTCCATCATATCATTTCCAAACTTTTGCCTAACAAGATATGCCTTAATTACAAACTGGAAGATGCAAATTACAACAAGATACCGCCAAGATGTACAAATCCTCACCCATGGAAACTCCTCAAAATAGGAATCACAGACTTTGTGCTAAAACTGTTGCACACAATTCCACAACCATCAAGGCGCAGAAATGATCACGACTCTGTCCGGCTCTAAACATTTATTGCCATCAAGACACGCAGAAATAATCACGTTTAAACCTCTTACCAAGAGGAACATATTTAAAGAACCTGGAGGCATCATTGAATCTCCCAATCCAGACGGATTCACTACAGAAACAGATCAAACATAATAAGTAACCCCATATAAACTAGACATGAAAAAATGAGAAAGAACCACCACCAGGCCTAGCCTAAAGAGGAAAAGAATGCTGATGAGAAAGTAGATCTGGTTCCAGAATTTGGAAAGCTGAGGCTACAGCTAGTGAAGCCAGACCAGGAACTGGAGTATTCAGCCTAAGTTCCAACTCAAAACCACAACTACCACTAGATGAACTGAACGGGAAAGAAGACCTAGAAATAAGAAGAAAGGTTGCTATCCCAATAAGCTCCAGATAAGAGCAATAAGTGAAGGAGCTTGGTGACCAATCCCAAGTCTCTCTCAATACCCTGTAAAAACCAACTCGACGTTGACAACCCTAACTTGTACCAAAACATGACTCCTACATAAAGTTTTTGGCCTCAATCAGCAACAAAAAAGATCTTGTTAATATAAAGCAACTTGAATGAAGAAGCAGACTGTGGAGGAATAGGAAGAGCTACACCAAAGACACCCAAGTCACATCTTACAAAATAAGTGATAGGAATCGACCAATGTAGACCCACCAAACAAGGGTCGGTTAACTCATCATGTAGATGGAACAGCTTAACTCATCATGTAATGGAACATCCACTACACTGCCAAAACACAGTAGAAAAAAGGAATGAGGAAAAACAATTAGAGAGTCAGGTAAAAATAGGAAGCTAAAATAAGTTGTCAATAAAGAGAATTCAACTAAAACTCCAACAAACAGCAAGTTGACGAAAAGACATGATGCAAATGAGAAATAGAAAAAACCTGATAAATCAAACCACAAGGCCCTATCAAAACAAGAATTGCATCGTCACAAATTTTACTTTCTGCAACTGCAAGCACAGAACTAAGACTCAATTATCAATTACCCCATCCTACCCACAAAATCAACAAAAACAAACCTAATGAAATCCCACTTGTGGGGTCTAGTGGAGCCTGGGGACTGGGGAGGAAAGTGTACGCAGACCTTGCTCGGTCGTTAGGCTTCAAGGATTATATTTCACCTTTTTTTCTTTTTCTGTTGTTGCTAATTGGAATTCTGGCCCCGGTAACCTCCTCCGAACCTCCCTGGAACACACCAAACTTAACTCAAGAAGAGATGAAAAAAGAGGAATAACAACAAGATACCCACGAAATCATCAAAACATATAAAAGATGAGGGAGAGCTCTCTCAAAAAAGAGAGAGAGAGTCCCCGTGTTCCCCATCAGGAGGAGATTTGCATAATATTAACGTTCATGAGAGGAGATCTGCATAATATTACGTTGAGGCTTGCGACTGGATGCAACTTATCATTTCCCCGTCATCCAACCTTCATCATGGGCTCTACTCATTAATCAAACAAAATCATTGTGTGATAGAGTGTTTTAAGGCAAAGAAGAAGCACGGGCATCAACTTTGCAATCTAGAGGAACATAAGCATCTAGTCTAAAATAACAGCAGCTGATACTTGTGAATAACAACAGTCAAAAGAAGGTTGATTTCACCTGAAAGGATTCCATGTAAGCGAAGGTACTGGATTATCTAGGAGATGAACATCTAAAGCAAGCCACCTGAATGGATTCCATTTAAGCACAAGGTTCTGGATTATCCAGGAGATGTGAACATCTAAAGCAAGCCTCTAATCCCAATACACCAAACAAGCTAAGAACCATCTGCAACCGACGAAAAGAAGCTTGCACCTGTTCACCCAAAATCCAACAAGTACATCCACACATCCATAACAACTCAGACTACATCTAAATTAGAAAACCGAGGGAGAGAACAATAGCTAGTAAAAACTGATAGAATATTTCTAAATCAAAAGGAATATGAGGAATCAGGTCCAAACCAGATGCTCACTGCCCTGCTGAGATCCCAAATAAGGTCCAAAGCATCTACATGACAAACACCTTGAAATAAGAATCCGAAGAATGCTAATGAGAAAGCAGACCTGGTTCCAAAATTTAGAAAGCTGGGACTACAGCTAGTGAAGCTAGCCTGGAAAGTGGGGTATTCAGCTTAAAGCCCTAACTCAAAACTACAAGTACCACTAGATGAACTGAATGGGAAATACCTACAAATAAGAGGAAAGGTTCCTATTCCAATTGAGTTCCAGATCAAGCAATAAGTGGAGGAGCTTGAACAATCCAATTTCCCCTCAAATTTACCCTGTAAAACTCGACGTTGACAACCCTAACTCATACCAAAACATGAATTCTACAGAAATTTTTTGGCCTCAATCGGTAGAATCTTGTTAACATAAAAGCAACTTAAATGAAGAAGCAGACAATGTGGGGGAAGACAAAAGAGCTACACCGAAAACACCTTAGTCACATCTTAAGAAATAAGTGATAGGACTTCACCAATGTAGACCCACCAAACATGGAGTGGCTAAACTCATTCTGCAAATGAAATGACCACTACACTGCAAAGACACAGTAAACATAAGAAATGAGGAAAAACAATTTCAAAGTCAGGTAAGAAATAGGAAAAGCTAACATAAGTCGTCAACAGAGAGAATTCAACAGAAAAAACCCCAACAACCAGCAAGTTGACAAAAACAAACAGGATCCAAATGCGAAGCAGAAAAAACCTGATGAATCAAACCACAAGGCCCTACCAGGACAACAATTTGTATCCTCACAAATTTTACTTTCTGCAACTGCAAGCACAGAAAGTAAGACTCAATTACCCCATCCCACCATGAAAGAAATCAATAACAACAAAAAACCAATGAAATCCCAATCGTGGGGTCTGGGGAGGACAGAAACAACAAATGGTCATGGGCCTTTGAGGCTTATTTCACTTCTTTTTTCTTTTTCTGCTGTTGCAAATTGGAATTCCGGCTCCAGTAACCTCTTCTGGACCTCCCAAGGCTGTTTGAGGAAGACACTCGCCTAAGCTTAAGAAAAGATGTAAAAAAAGTCGCAACAACAAGAAGTAATAACAGCACGATACCCATGAAATCATCAAAACATATAAAAGATGAGAGAGAGTCCTAAAGAGAGAGAGAGATAGAAAGAGAGAGTGAGAGAGAAAGTCCCACGTTTCCTATAGGAGGGGAGATTTGCATAATATTAATGTTGAGGGCTTGCAACTGGATGCAAATGACCATTTCCCCGTCATCCAACCTTCATCAAGCGCTCTACTCCTTAATCAAATAAAATAATTTTGAGATAATAAGTTAAAGCAAAGAAGAATCACAGGCATCAACTTTGTAATCTAGAACAAGACCACAGTTGGGATCGAAGAGCATAAGCATCTGGTCCAAAATAACAGCACGTTATACTTGTGAATAACAACAGTCAAAGAAAGTTGATCTCTAGACCTGAAAGGATGCCATGTAAGCAAAGGTTCTGCATTATCCAGGAGATGAACATCTAAAGAAAGCCTCTAATGCCGATACACCAAATAAGCTAAGAACCATCTGCTACCAACAAAAAGAAACTTGCACCCGTTTCACCTAAAACCGAGAAAGTATCCACACGTCCATAACAACTCAGACTGCACCTAAATTAGAAAAATGAGGGCGAGAACAATAGGGTAAAAAAAATGATAGAACATTGCTAATCACTGCCCTGCTGAAATCCCAACGAAGGTCCAAAGCATCTACGTGGTTCGGAAAGTGGGGTATTCAGCCTTGAGTTATAACTCGAAACTACAGCTACCACTAGATGAAGTGAACGGGAAAAGGTTGCTATCCCAATAAGTTCCAGATCGAGCAAAAACTGAAGGAGCTCGACCAAATCCCAATTCCCCCTCAAGTTTCCCCTGTAAAAAACAACTCGATGTTGACAACCCTAACTCATACCAAATTTTTTGGCGTCAATCAGTAAGAAAAAGATCTTGTTAACGTGCAACTAGAATGAAGAAGCAGACACTGTGGAGGAAGAGAAAGAGCTACACCAGAAAACCCTAGCCACATCTTAAAAAACAAGTGATACGATTTGACCAATGTAGACGCACCAAACATGGGGCGGCCCAACTCATTATGTAAAATGGAACAACCACTACACTGCAAAGCAACAGTAGAAAAAAGAAATAAGGAAAAACAATTTCAGAGCCAGGTAAGAAATAGGAAGCTAAAATAAGTTGTCAATAGAGAGAATTCAACTGAAAAATCCAACAGCAGCAAGTTGACAAAAACAAACATGATGCAAATGATAAACAGAAAAAACCTGATGAATCAAACCACAAGGCCCTAACAAAACAATAACTGCATCCTCACAAATTTACTTTCTGCAACTGCAAGCACAGAAAGTAAGACTCGATTATCCCATCCTACCCATGAAATCGACAACAATAAAAACCCAATGAAATACCACTTGTAGGGTTGGGTCGAGTCCGGGGATTTGCGAGGATAGCGGATACAGACCTTGCACGGTCATTAGCCTTCAGGGCTCATCTCACTTTTTTTTCTTTTTTTTTTGGTTGTTGCTAATTGGAATTCCAGCTCCGGTAACCTCCTGAACCTCCCGAAGCTGTTTCAGATAGACGGCTTAACTCAAGAAAAGAGGAAAAAAGAGGCAGTAACAACAAGAAGTAATAACAGCAAGATACCAATGAAATCATCAAACATATAAAAGATGAGGGAGAGTTCCCAAAAGAGAGAGAGGAGCCCCCGTGTTCCCTATCAGGAGAGCAGACTTGCATAATATTAACGTTGAGGGCTTGAAACTGGATGCAAATTACCATTTCCCCATGTCATTCAACCTTCATCATGTGCTCTACTCCATAATCAAATAAAATCATTGTGTGATAAAGAGTTTTAAGGCAAAGAAGAAGCATGGGCATCAAATTTGCAATCTAAAACAAGAACTCAGTTGGGATCAAAGAGCATAAGCATCTGGTCCAAAACAACAGCAGCTCATACTTGTGAATAACAACCGTCAATGACGGAAGCAGGATTTTCGACAAGGAGGTTTAAGATTTCAAGTTGAAATCCAAGGGAGTTCAAAATAGATTCTCAAGTTGTGTCCAAGAAGGTCAATATGCAATACATACTCATAAATATTAGATTCGACTTTCACATATATATAGTATGTATTTTTATCACCCTGGCTCCGCTCCTGAACAGTCCAAAGAAGATTGATTTCTAGACTTGAAAGGATTCCATATAAGCAAAGGTTCTGCATTATCCAGGAGATGAACATCTAAAGCAACTAACCCCAATACACCAAATAAGCTAAGAACCATCTGCAACCAAAGAAAAGAAATTTGCACCCATTTCACCTATTATCCAACAAGTACATCCGCACATCCATAACAACTCGTACTGCACCTAAATTAGAAAACTGAGGGAGAGAACAATAGGTAGTAAAAACTGATGGAATATTTCTAAATTAAGAGGAATGAGTTCAAACCAGCGCTGAAATCCCGAATAAGGTCCAAAGCATCTACCTGACCAACGTGATAAACACTTTGAAAAATGAACCCAAACAATCAAATTGTGACCAGTCCTGATATATTAACTAATACATATGATCATCAAGAAAATAAGCACACGACTAAACCTCCTACAAGGAGGGATACCCCAGACCCCAAACCTGAATTCATGCTTCAATCTCCTCTTGAGAAAATCTCCCCTTCAGAATAAATTACTAGACAACAAGTTTAACAATAGCAAAGGATAACATATGCACTATAATCCGCATAAAAGATCAAGGTCAATCCCAAAAAAAGGTTTTCTTTTCATAAGAAGCCCCAACGAGAAGAAATAAGGACTAGACATGCAACGATGATAACCAAATGAGAAGAGGAATTGTCCGGACATATTATCCGTGCAAGTATAGTGCAAAAATCTAACTTGACATTGACAACCCTATGTCAGATCAAAATATTTTATTAGAATATTTTATTTCTTAATGAGAATGGGCAGCCTGGAAAACTTGGAAAGATAGTTAAGAGCTCAGCAACAACCATGAATGAAGAAGCATACCTGGTTGTAAACTATCATGCAGATGGAGAAACCCATCATATTTTATTTTTTGGGGCTAAAATTATACAAGAAAAATAAGGAAATAAGTTTGAGATCTGATAAAAGATGGGGAACTGAAACAATGGCCTGTAAAGATAATATGAATTGAGAATCGCAACAATCAATGAAGCTGACAAAAAAATTATGATGCATAAGAGAACAGACAAACCTCACCAGCAATCAACAAATACCAAGGCCCAATCAACACAAGATTGCATGGTACCAATTTTCCTTACTTGATTCAATCAACATATGCCCGATTACATGAGAAAATCCCCTCTTCCTCTCAAGCTGACAAGATCTGCATCATAAACGTGACGAGGCCTTATAAATTAGGGACCAACTTTCCCTATTTAATTCTAAACCAAGTTCTACTCCTTACTCAAAGGAGCATCAAGAACGGCATGATAAATAGAAGATCATTCTTTCAAGTACCAGTCCAGAAGCGTTCTGCGTTGGAACAAAATTATAGCAGATCATTCGTTCAAGTACCAACAGTCCAAGAAAGTCAATTTCTACAGCCAAAATACCCCATGTGCGAAGGCTTTCCTGATTCGTCTAGTATACAAGGATCAAAAACAAGTTCAACTCGCAATATAAAAGAATAGCAAAGCAAACTCCACAGCCAAGGAAAACAGACAAAATCACCGTGGATCAGGTTCAAAACTTCAAACAGACAATTTCACGGCATCGCTTAAACTTCCCAAAACTAAAACAGAGATCTTGACCAATTTTCCACATATAAAATTAAAAATTAGCTGCAAAAATCACTTGCTTCTAGTCTATGAGTAGGTAAATACCGCAAAAGGCCAGCGAACATATCATTCATCCATGAAAACACCTTCAATTAGGACAACCAATCTAAATCTCATCATCCTGTAGCAAATCGACATATTTGATAATCGCACATGATCATCCAAAAAAGCATAGAACAAAAGCAATAACATAAACCGATTAAATTCAAAAACTCCCAAACTCCGCAACGCATAGTCGATTCTCCATCGCCAAAACAAATATCCATTAATCGAATCCGGAATCCACACATGCCGTAATGAACAGAAAATACCCTAATGACAGAAGAATTGGTATAAGGCGAGGGTATTTATAGAGGGTGTTAGGGTTAAATGGATGGCTGAGATTAAAAGACGCGCCAATGTCGGTTACAAGCAG
>JACEIK010001420.1:1403-41675 GCA_018107945.1 Datura stramonium
GGAAAAGAAGAAGAAGAAGCGAAAGGAAAACATACATCTTTATCTGAAGTTATCAAGCACAGAATATTAATTAAATATTTTTAAAAAATAAATACAAATTAAATAAAGGTAATCGAATAGGAATTTTTACCACTTATGCCAATTAAACAAGAACAAAATATATTGGATAATGTCATCATCCTATCTATGCAAGGCTCATGAGAGAGAGGTCAAAGGTTCGAGTCAGAGTAACATGCCGCTTGTTTGATGAGCTTAGTTAAGAAATAAAATTGCATCTTACTATCAACTATAACTTTTCATATGATCATAAGCGCCTGATTCTAACAAGTGGTATCAGAGCAAAGGATCAACATATTGCATAACGTAGATATTGGGAGAGGAATTGTTGCATAATGTCAACATCTTATCTATAACAAAATTCATAAGAGATCAATGGTAAATGCCTGATACTAACGAAATAAAATGAAAATTTCAATGCTAAATCCACCCCAAGAAAGGAAATTATTGATACTTTGAGAAAAATTTATTTACACTTCTAATTGAAATGTAAAACTCTTTTTTTCTAAAAGGGTTTAATTTGCAAAACAATTCTACTCATGTAGGAGTAATAATTTAAATACAATGAATTCTTTTCTTCTGTTGGAGAAAAGGTACTCAAAGGTAGGGCCCAGAAAGGCCCTATAGACTATTGCCACTATTCCAAAAGAAAGGCGTTACGGATGTTACACGTGTCCAGATAAGTCTAGCCTAGTTCCACAAAAGCCAATGAAATAAATGAAAAAGGAATACTCAGATAACCTAGAAAGAAAAGAAAAATAAAAAGAAGAAAAAAAAAAACTCAAATAACTGTAACACACACACAATTGGGCTATGGAAAGCACGTGCTCCCTCTCCTAATAAACTCTTTCTCTCTCTCACACACACGCACATATTCATTTCCCTCCTTACTTTCTTTCCCAGGCCTTTCTCTCTCTAAAACCGTCCAGCCTGTGGTGATGTTGATCCTCTCTGCGTCTTCTTCTTCTTCTTCTTCATCCATCCTTTCTTCTTCTTCTTCACACATTCCTAGGACCTTATCTTCATTTTCAACTTGTGTAGCAGTAGGAGCGAAAGCTGGTGCTGCTACTGTTTCTTCTGCAGCAACTTCGAGGCTATTTCCGATTTCCTGCGTCGGCGTGAAATTGAGGAGTGTTGGGATTAGGAAGTTACGGTGTGCGATTTCTTGTGCTTCGAAGGTACGTGGAATGGATGAAATGCTTGAAGATAAGAAGGAATTAACTTCAACTACTGCAGCTGCTGCTGCCGCCGCCATCGCAGTTTCTGCTTCTGAGAACCACGAGCTTCCGCACTCCCGTGCCTTCCTTGACGCTCGCACTGGAGAAGGTTTATCTCTAGCTATTCTCTTTTTTTTTTCCCTTCAATTTGAAATATGTTGTGCATTTTGTGCTTTATATCTCTCTACTCTTGCTTATTTTCTTTTTGAATTTGAAGTATCTTGTCTATTTTTGCTATTTCAGTGCGGTTTATTTTCTCCTTACTCTCGTTCTCTGTTGAAATATCTTGTGCATTTTTGTACGTAATATGTCCGTGACTATTGTAAACATTCACGCTATGATGTCGTTTTCTTTTGAATGCATTGAATTTCTCAATATTCTTCACAACTAACAATGCTGAACATATGAGGCGCGTTATTACATTGCAGAAACGCTTATATGTTTTTTCTTTTCTCATATTTCTGTTTTTCCTACTCCTGAACTACCGTTTGTTTGTTGCTATGAAAGATGTGTTGAGCCCATAGTTAAGTAGTACTAATATTGCATTTAGCATGGAGTTTACTGTGAATTTTGTTAATTAATAATTGCTTTCTCGCACTAGACTAGTGAACTCTATGTCCAAGGTAAAATAAAGTGATAGAGGTCTAAGGTTTGTTTACTGTTTTGTTTTTCCTAATATTCCTATAAAACAGACTTGTAGGACAAAGTTCCATTCTAAGAGATGAATTGGTGAGCAGCTTTAGTGGTGGTATTAACGCAATTGATGCAGGTATAAAATTGCAATAAGAGTACTTGTCTGTGGAGTTCAAACACCATTTCAATGATTCTTTTAACCTTGATGCATAGAGTAAAAGTGTGTTTTGATCTTTCTAGTAATGTTTGATGATGTCTATTAGGACAGACTTACAGTAAGCTCAATGAGTGTTTCATTTTTGATGGTAAAGGATGTAATGTCTATGAAGCACATCAGCTAGGGTTTGTTGCTTCTAACTTTATAGGGACATCTCAAACGGATAACTAGTAGAACTACACTTGACTAACGGTGCTACTATAATGTAACACGAGTCCATCTTGATGGAAGTGCTCGATAACCCGTGGGTGGTGAAAGACTTGAGACAATTATAGGGGATGGGATGATGGGAAGTATATAAATTGAAGAGTAAGGTGAAGTAAAGATTAGGAGGTGGAAAACCTTGTTATGAACACCAAAACAAACAGGCAAACAGACAAACAACAGTGGATTCTTAAAGAGAATTAAGATGCTTTATGGTTTCAATTTCTTTTTGCTTTCTCTTCCCCCCTGTGAAGGAGTTAATTGCTGTGAGGTAGAAGCTGTAGACTAGTTTGCACTCATGGAGATTCTGTAACTATTCCAAAGATTGGAAGTACGACACAATTGCGATTTTTTCTGAAAATTGGAAGCAGTTACTAATTCATGTTATGACATGTACATAGTAAAAACTTCATTCTCAGATCTAGAAAATTTTATTGATAATTTACCAGAAGTTGGTTAGGCAACAATCCTTTTTCATAGAAGTACACTTTTGTTTTAAATAACAAGCTTTCTCTCGACTGTTTTTCATGTTTGACATTTACTATGATCATATGTGAAGCTTTTAGTGATTGATTCTGGAATCACCAATTTACAATTGTCATATTTGGGATATTGAAGTCACCAGTTAAGACTAAGTAGGCGTTTGGACATGCGATTTCATATCGCGATTTGAAAATATGAGATGAAATCAGCGTTTGGACATGCGATTTCATCTCATAATTTCAAATCATGAGATGAAATCCCAAATTCTCCAAAAAGCTTGATTTGGGATTCAAATCATGAGTTGGGATTTTTCAAACACAAAATTTAACCCACAAGTTTATATTTTGTAAAAAAAGTCCACCATTTTATATATACCAACTATATTTACCAACCATTTATTTAATAAATATAAACAACTTTTGTCAACTATTATATTGGACATAAATAGTTTGCAAATCTTTGTCCGTACCATGTGGAGGATTATATCAAAGAGTAGTACACTACAACTCATATTTAATTTTACTTTTTATTGAACTAAAGTTCTATTCTTAAGTTGTATTTTTTTTTAGAATGGCTTTGTGATAGTGTATTATATTTTATTATGAACTTTTACTTATTTGGTAAAATTGTATAAGAATTTGGGCAATTTGAATAGTTTTTACAACTTGTGGGGTTTTTATGTTCATGAGAAAAAATACAACTTAAAAATCCCAAATTATATGTCCAAACAAAACTTCAAACTTCATCTCATATGATTTCATATCATGATTTCAAATCATGATTACATCTCGCATGGCCAAATGGGCCCTAAGGATATCGATTTTTGACATCTGTGGTAGTATCTTGTTTTTAGCACTCTTTACGAAAAAGTTATTGCTATACAATATCTCTTGCTCCCTGTCTTTTACAGTCACCATTCGATCTCTCCCTTTCTTCATTTGACTGCTTTCTTGTCTTCTGTATGCATGCATAATCTGTTCTATTATTGCTGGTCTGCAACGTATAGTTGGTTCCTTTTCTAGACACAGAATGGTTATTAAGGTGACTTTAGCAGCTTGGTAAAGTAATGCTTGCTAGTTTTTGCATTTTGACCTTTTTTTGTTTGTTGTTTTTTGTTATATAAATCTCCTTTTGATTGACAACAAAGTCATTATTTTGTATGAAGCGTCTGTGGATCTTAGTTTCGAGCTAGTTTACACTTCCATTTGTCGTAGCTTACAAGTCTCAGAACCCATGCAAGTATTGTAAAATGAGTGACCTAGTTGGATCTTTATCTGATAAAGCGTCACCTAGTTGGATCTTTTTTTAATAAGGTGTCACCTAGTTGGATCTTGACGGACATAACACACACTTATACTATGTTTGCATGTGGCTTCTAACTCAGCTGGGGAATAGAGACAATTACCATTCTGAAGAATTCTGTGGTCTATGTTATTCTTATAGATTTTCTTTCCGATAAGTAGTTTAGAATATGAGAAGGATTAACTAATTTTTCTTTCTGATTTTGGTCTTCAAGTCCGTTTGGATCTTACTTATTGCTTTCTGGAGGATCTCGATTCGCCTAGTAATTGTCACGATGTCATAATCGTTACTATCTTATTACATGTGAAAGTGTGCTTGTAGTGGCATAACGGGAAAGTCTATGTAAAGAAACCCATACAAAACACTTTAAGCTAGTTCATCTCCAATGATGTATTTTTATGTGAACTATGTAAATGGTATACAAGGTGGATTGGAGTGGAAGATGATTATTCAGCAAGAAGTACATTTAAAGAATTGTGACTTGGCATAAAAGTTAAAACTTAACATCTTTGTACAAATGAGGTCTTCAATTTCTTGTAAAACAAGATGAGGTATAAAGTTATGGTTCTCAGAATGCTTCCTATATGACTTCAATGAAGCAGTTGTACTTCCTTTCCATGATTTATTTTTCCCTCACGTTTTTTCTTGATAACCATGATAACCAATTCAGTTTCATGCCGGGGTGATCGATTACGAAAACCATCCATCTTGTAAGATTGATGGAGAAGTATAGGGATAAAAAGAAAGACTTACACATGGTGTTCATTGACCTAGAAAAGGCATATGATAAAGTCTCGAGGGAGATGTAAGCTCTATCATGNTACCCGCCTAATTAATTTAATTGTTATTAAGCCTAAGCGATCTAAGTGGAAAAGACTAACGCCTTAATATGTGCCTACCCGTCCCAATCCTAATGTCCAAAAGGCAATTGGACTACTATTTTGGAGTTGGGATCTAGAATTCCTAGGGCTTTATTAAAGGTGATTAACGCCAAATAAAGGAATAAAAACAACTAGCACATAAAGTTCCATGTTGCCTCTATGCAGATGAAATCTATAAAGATGAATTCCAAATAAGTGTTAGCAAATCCTATGGACAGGAGAAACAAATAGTGAAAAAAATGATATTTTAATGAACGTAAACAAAAGTGCAATTCCAGCCAGCACAAACGGCCCGGCTGGAGCTACATAGACAATAGAAGCATTTGAAATTATCCTTATTAAATTAGCATCTTCACCATCATTTTATTTTTATTTTTTTTAAAGAAAGCTATATTTAGGGTTAATAAACAAGTTTAGCCAAAATAATTAGGAGGTTTGGCGAATCATCATGAAAATAAAAAATGCAAATATTAATGGAATAATTTCTAAATATTACCATATACTAATGGAATAAATTTCTATAGCCATGACTTCTATCAAAATGATTGTCTTTGTTATTCCTATTAACATGGATGCTAAAATTTAACGAAGATGTTACGGTATAGGTATTTAGGATCCTATAAGCATGATTTCTAATATATATTATTCTATGGGCATGGTTCTAGGTAGATTACCAATTATGAAAAACGGTAAAGAAATATAATTTCCCACCCCACTTAGACCCGCTTTCCACTATTATGAGTGTTTATTACACTTATTACAACTAGATAAAAATAAATAAATAAATAAATAAATAATGTGAAACCACCCACATAACGATTCAAATTAGGTAAAAAAAACTCCCATATGCCCTCCCGTTTAACCAAACTCTTCAATGAATCGAATAAATTCGGAAGATACATGCTTAAAGGTTAAATACCATAATAGACAAACAATAATAATCTTATGTACATCATAACCCATTTATTTAAGACCGAACTTAATAAATGATGCTAAAGACATATTTAAAAACATAATCATGATGAGAGAGAGCAATTTAAAAAAATTAAATATCAAGTTATATCGGTAATTGATATCTCACAAATTAGATATACTAACCGGTTAAATTTATACGACTTAATATAAAGAGCATGAAACTTCGGCAAGGCTATACAAAACAATGAACGTATAGAGAGAGAAGAGAGAACATATTTAATATTATGTGGCTAGAGAGGGCAAAGTTGTATCGGTGAAGAGCATGTTAAGTGGATGATTATTGTGGCTGTAGCTTTAAGTGATATGGAAAGGTATCACTTTAAAATTATGTTGTTAAAGGCTTCCAAGTGAGACCCCAGAGGCGCAGGAGCCAGGAGGCTTGTGGGGGCGAGGGAGTTCTCCCTGAAAAGGAGAGCGGTCTATTTATATTCATATAAAATGAAGGAGTTAAAACAAGGGAATATTAAGAGAATCAATCAAAGCAATTATTTCCTTAGTTAGAAAAGATGTAATCATATAAAATTTACCATGTACAAGTGATTTTGTCCTAATTAACAAAACCAAATCAAGGGCGTAAATCTTCCTAATTAGCGAATTAAATCACGAAATTTACCATAATTATTTAGATACTAAACCGATTAAGGAAGGAGAATAATTAATCAAACCAATTTTCCTTGTCAGAGCGGGGAGGATTCAATTAAGCTTATGTATTAGGTTATTTAAGTAAAAAAAGAAAAGAAAAATTAACATAATACCATTAATAAGCAGTTAGCACATGTGCTTAAATCAAGGAAAATAGAAAGGGATAATTATTCAAGAAGATACTTGCCTTATCTGGAATAACTAAATAAAATAAAATATCATATTTAAACATAAATCTTGTCATGACCTAACTCAAGAAAGGAAAGAAGAACAATCAAGATGTTAATAGGGATGGAAAATATGAATAACCTTTTCCATAGATAGATAAGCTCTTGTTAAAAGAAAAGAAAGGTCTAGAAATAAGCAATATTCAAAATTAACTAATACGCATATAAAAAGAAATGAAGAAATTTAAATATTACAATATTCATTTATCATGTTGTCCCAATGCAAAACTACCACATACTACTACTAATTAAAATACGGCGTCACCATAAGTGGAATATGAAGAGGTGATCATAAGTAGGATTTGAAAAGAAATAGAGCGAGTAATGAATAGATGTATATATTTTACAATCATTCAAAAATCAAAATGATAAAGTTTAACGGCCATTACGGGAAGGCTAAGATCTATGGAAGTGCACGAGACTTATTAACAAATCACACAATTGAATTAAAAGGGTTTTCATATATGATGACATTCGAATGAAGAAAATAAGACATCAGCTTGTTTAGGGCCTAATATGACTAATCGATTTCACCAATTCTAAATTTAATCACACAATGATAGAGGATTATAGATTTAGGCCATTAGTCATAAATCAACATCTAACATGCATAAATGAAAAATTGAACCTTATCGGGACAAACAATTAAGAAACATTAGAATCAATAGTAATAATAGATGACCTCGCCAAATCGAGATATGGATCTATATTGATTAAGAACAAGATCGCCCAAATTGGTATCCTTTGGTTGGCTTTTGGTTCGGTGGAAGCGTGGCTTTGTTCTCGGTGGTTCACGGGGATGCGGGTGTTTCAAAGGTGAGTGTTGATGGTAGTTGTGGCATTTTCCGTCGAAGGGATTCGTAGGAGGAGGAGAAGGCGATGGTGGTGTCGGCAGCGGAAGGAGAAAGAAAAGAGAGGCGGCGATTTGGGTTTGTGTGGGAGAAAGAGTGAAAGAGGCATTGGTGGAGGTGAGGAGGAAGGGCGCGGCGCCGCGTGTGTCCTTGCCTCCGGCCGAAGAAAGAGGAGGTGAGCGGCGGTTGTGGTTGAAAGAAGCGGAAGGGGCGAGTTGGGTAGATCTCGGTAGTTATCGGCGAGGAGTTGGTTTGGTGTTGATAGTGGTGTTGCCTCTTGCCGTCCAATGGCGGAGGGAGAGATCATTCGTGGGTTGGTGGTGCGAGGAGGTGGTGGTGAGAAATGGGAAAATGGGGAGGAAGAAGAGGAGGGGAGTGCGGCGGTTGGTTTTACTAGGTGGCGAGTTGTTTTCCATTTGTGGTTGCGAAAATTATGACGTTGGTGAGGGTGAAGAAGAAAGGGCGAGAGGGGTATCGGCGGCTATTTGTGAGGAGTTGTTCGGGTGAGAGGAGGAAGAAGTGGTGGCGGCGTCGGTTTTCGGCGAGTGCGTCGCCGAAAAATGAGGAGGGAGAGTGTGAAGGAGAAGGAGTGTAGGTGCGGCGGATCTGAGTGTTAGGTAGAGGGAGAGTGGGAGGAATGAGAGGTTGGGTTTAGGGTTTGGGGGGGGTAAGTAATTAAAATATGGAAATAGGTTAGGGTTAGTTAGGACAGTTGGAATTACATAGATTAGATGAACGGCTAGGATTAAATCTTAAATTTTAAGCTGGGATCATACAGGTCAAGCGAGGTCACGGATTTGGTTATGGGTTGGGTAAATGGGTAGGGTGGGTGGTTTGAATTGAATTTAAAAATAGCCGAGATTTGATAGAATAGGCGGAGGTGGCTAAAATTGGTATAAATAAAATAGAAAGTGGCTGAATCTTAAATAAATTGAATGAAAATTAGACTAGAAAATGGCGATAATTTAAATAAATTGGATGAAATTAAATTTGTTGCTATTAGAATAATAAATATCTGCACTTATAGATAATTTAATAATAAATAATAAAATAATTTAAATTATAGAAAATCATATAAATATTATTATTAATAAATAAAAATCATAAATCTTAGTATACTTATGTAAATATCATATAATTAAATTATTATATTTATGAATAATTTAATGACTAGAAAATAAAATTAAGTTATCAAAATATTATAAAAATCCTTATCATTAACATAAATAATTTATAAATTGAGTACTATTACGCAAATAAATTTAGTAAAAATTATGTAAATAGTTTATTAAGTAAAAGTATATTTCAAAATAAGGCGCATATTAATACAAAATATATTATATACGGACATAATTATTTAATATCAAAAATTAAAATTAATAGGTAATGTCACATATATATTTCTTGAAATAATTTCACAATATTATGATAATAAATTAGTTTATAAATATAAAAGTAAAGTTGAAATGTTACGTAAAAATAAATAAATAAATATATATATATATATATATAAGCGGCATATTAAGGCATAGAGGTCAAAACTAGATTGTCAACACCTTGACAAAGAGCAGTGGGCTTTCTCGATGGGGTGTATACATCGGACTCCGTCACAAACTCCGTAGCTTACAACCTCTTCACGGTATGGCATAGTACAACTTGATCCCGGTACAATCACAGTCTTGATTGAGTCCAGGTCTTTCAATTTTCAAGATGCATATGACCTTCGAGATACGTTATTAGTACTTACATCATTATAAGCTTTTGAATGCTTTCAGTATTATGATTCGATTATAGTCATTGCATGTTAGTCCCGATTGACTTACAAATTTTTAGTATCTTTATATTTACTTCATATTTCACTTACTTTGTTTATTCAAAATCTTGATGCATACTCTCTATGATGTATCGTATTATAGTACAAACGCCAAGTTCTCGGTCTCGGCATCGTGTTGATCCTTCTCCGTGAAATCGTGAGTTCAATGGTGCGTCCTTGTTGCCGGGCAGTTTCATCCGGTTTATTGTATTTTGATATTTCAATTCGAGACCTTAAAGGTGTTTGAGGCTTGTCCCGGTAATATCGATTTAGATGGCTTTTAGACGAGTTAGTAATTCGGTTGTTTTGTAGCAGTTGTGTAAATTTTAGTATGTTATCGGATATCTTGTTTCACTTAAAGTATTTTGTTGATTATCCCTTATAAAGCTTCCCAAAACCTCGTTTCATATTGTATTCGAGTATCGTGAAGTATGTTCCATTGGTTAGCTTGGGGTCACTTGTGACCTAGAGTATCGCGTCAAGTCGGGGTATAGACTCGAGGGTCATGACAGTGAGCTTGGTATCAAACATCGGTTTAGAGTGTCAAGTTTACGAAGAGTTGCATCATGTAGAGTCCTTTTCATGAGTGTGAAGTGCGTCACACTTATGAGAAGAAGGAGGTTATGGCGTACGTAAGGAATATTCCGTTTTATTCATGATTCTTATCGTGCGAAGAGATTTAGACTCTAATATGTCCTCCTAACTCGTGTTTTACCCTTTTCAAATAACGATGCCTCCCAAAAGAAATGAAGAAGGGCTAGGAAATGCTAAACCGACCCAGTCCCACAGCTCATGATAACCCCTCAAGAGCGATGGTTTCCCACGCTAAATTTTAGGCCTACATTCGAATCTTGCGCAGACGATGTGTCGAGTCAACCAACAGTACGTGGTTACAGTGAATACAAGTGGTCTGCCAGTGGTAGGGTCGAGGATTTCATGGCGAAAATCCCCCTGACTTTTCACGGAGTACAGGTAGGAGGATTGGCGGGGAGTTCGTGGGATGAGATTCGAAGATCACCCAAATCATAGGTGCTACCCCCTTGAGTGTTGATTTGAAACCTACCAAGCTGAAAGGAGTGCCTCGGTTTGGTACAAATAGTGAAGGAGGAAGGTAGAATAAATGGTCTAGTAGAGATAAGATGAATTCATTAAGCATTCTGACGAGTTCTTTCTGAGGATTGAGGGAAGCTAAGGTTCTGAGTTCATGAACTTAGGGCGGCCTAACAGCGTAGAGGAGTATTGATTCCTCATTTGTGAGATATTCCCCGAGGAAATGGTTCTTGGTAGAGGCTCGCAGCAAGTTTGGCCCAATGGAGTCTCAAATTTGGTACTCAAGGAATGTAGGACTACCATGCTCATCAAAGATATAGACCTCTCTGGTATCATCATTCTTTATTAATAGATAGAGACGAAAAGTTGAGATAGAGAGGAGAGACAATGGGCCAAAATCGATCGGTTTGAGTACTTAGGTAGAATCAAGCGGTGGTAATCTCCCGATGCTTGTGAAGGCCTCCAACACCTTCCTCAACTAGTGCTCTGTCTTCCGGTCTTCGTGGAGATAGGAGGGTGGGACATCGGCTTCGATCCTAGTCATGTTTCATGATTGCACTTTCGGTATGTCCTAAGTGTGGTAATAATCCCACAGTAACAGTATCAATCTGAACAAGAAAGTTGTTTGAGTGTGGCAGTGGGTCACAGTTGAAGAATGTCGTCAGCGGGATAGGGAAGGCCCGATGCACTCGTGACGGCCAGATGGACGCCCGGCTTAGTAGGGCACTACTTCGGAGCACGGTGGTGGTGATGCGAGTCGTCTCTATTCCCTATCTTCCTAGGCAAACTCATAGAATGTGGTTACCGGTATGTTGTGCCTTTTCATTTTTGATGTATATTCTTTTTCTAGATCCGAGCCACACTTTCTTTTATGACTCTTACATTGCATTTAGTTCGATATTAGTCAGAGAATTCTCTCCAAACCATTTCGAGTCTCTGCAGTTGGTGATAAGTTTGAAGATTGCGATATCTAGAGGAAATTGTCGATCTCAATGTTGAATAAAATCACTTTCATTGATATAGTAGAGCTAGTTTATGAGGCAAACTTGGCCTTATCCTTGGCATGGACTAGTGTCATTCTTGTTATGCTTCGGTGATTGCAGAACTAGAGTTGTCGAGGTTTTAATTTCCTAACGAACCAATCTTAGAATAGGAGGTAGTACTTCGACGCCTAAGGGTCATTCATTTGCCACCTTAAGGCTAGGAAAATGATTGCCAAAGGGGTACATCCACATGGTTAGGGTCAAAATTCCTAGTTTACAGAGCGCCGACACTCCACAGTTAGTTTCAATAGTGAATGAGTTTCTGATGTGTTTCCCAAAGACCTCACGAAGTCCCTCCCGAATGAAATAGACTTAAACATAAATCTTCTTCTAGATACACAGTCCATCTCTATTCCTCCTTACGAATGGCTCCAGCTGAGCCACAGGAGTTGAAGGAACGGCTGAAAGACCTTCTAGATGAGGCTTCATGTCAGGGCCCGATATCTCTCCATGGGGTGCCCGTTTCTATTCATGTGAAAAAGATGGTACTCTAAATGTGCATCGACTAGCATTGTTGAACAAAGTCACAGTCAAGCACAGATATCCCTACCGGGATTGACGGCATTCGTCGGCTTGAGCCGTAGTTATTTATCCAAGATAGATATTAGATCAAGATACCACTGACTCAGGGTTAGGAAATGTGACATTTGAAGGCAGCCTTCAAACTGAGTATGATCTCTGAATTCATAATTATGTATTTTAGACTAACCAATGCTCTGAAACTTTTATGGATCGATGAGCAGGAGTATTCAAGCCGTATCTGGACATGTTCATCATTGTTTTATAAGAGACATCTTGGTTTTCTAGACCAAAAGGAGGGGAACATGCGGACCGTGCGAGAATAGTTTTTCTACGGGCTCTTAGAGATAGCTAGTTATTCACCAAATTCGGCAAGTATGAATTTTGGCTAAAATCAATTGCCTTCTTGATCATGTGGTCTCTAGAGAGGTATTTAGGTGGATCCTCATAAGACTGCTTTTGACGATTGGGCCGCCGAACCCGTCTCTCGAGATAGACATCGAGTTTCTTGGGTCTAGGCGGCTATTATAGATGTTTTGTTGAAGGATTCTCCTCCATTGCATCCTTTTGCAAATTGACTCCACCAATAAAGGTAAAGTTTCAATGGTCAGATGAATGTGAAGGACATTTAGGAGTTGAAGACTCGGCTCACTACTACTCGAAAATATTAACCTTGCGAGAAGTTAAGGATGGGTTTGTAATATATTGTGACGCCTCGAGAGTTGGTCTTAGTTATGTTATGATGCAACATGGTAAAGTCATAGCTGCGCCTCCAGAACAACTCAAGGTCTATGAGAAAAACTATCGACTCATGATCTTGAATTGGCAACGGTAGTGTTCGCTTGAAGATTTAGAGGCACTATATCTCTATGGGGTTCATGTAGATGTTTTCACCGACCGCAAGAGTACGTAGTATGTGTTCGGTCAAAGGATTTGAATTTGCGTCAAAGAAGATGGCTAGAGTTATTGAAGGATTATGACATGAGTGTGTTATATACACGAGCAAGGCGATGTAGTGGCGAGCACCTCGTGAGAATATCATAGAATGTTGCTCATGTTAAAGAAGGTAAAAAAGAGTACAGCAGGATATCCTGATTGGATCGATTGGGGTCTAGTTAGTTGATTCGGCGAAGGGGTGGAGATGTGATCCGAGGGTGGGTCGGGAATCTCAGCAGTACTAGAGGTTAAGTCAGCGGGGATGAGGCACGCATTCTACTCCAAGTTGAAGAGAGCGGAGTTTCTAAGAAAAGAGGAGGGAGTGAGCTTCTCTCAAGGGGATATGGTGTGCTTCGTTACCAATTGTTTGTGTGTCGAGAGGGTTATTTGGGCGCGAATATTAATGGAAGCTTACAACACCGGAGTACTACATACATCACATTTTACCAAGATGTACATGATCTCACAAATCTATTAGTGGAATGGCATGAAGAAGGACATTGCGGGAGGCTAAGTGTCAAAGCGCCCAGCCGTCAAGAGATTAAACACAGAGACACACAGGTGCATGATTGAGACTGACCAGTGTTCCCTGTTGGAAGTGGGACGAAGTGAATATGAATTTCATCAAGGTTTACCTCGCACTTGCGAACAACATGACTCAATGGTGCAGGTGGTCGTGGGTAGGTAGAAGTCGACAGAATTTTCTGATTAAAACCCGCAGTTGGCGAGAGGATTGTAGGTATACATCGGGAGTTAGTCGAATGCATGGAATTCCCTTGTATATCATCTCGGACCAGAGTGCCTCAGTTAACCTCGCATAAGATTCATTCCCGAAGGACTTAATGCTCGAGCCAAGCTGATACATCTTTCCACCACGACAGTCGGCCGGGCCGGCAGACTATCTAGACTTTGGAATATATATTAAGGAACGTGATCGACTTCAAGAAATGAGTTGAATAATCACCTACCTCTCATTGAGTTTGCATACAATAATAGTTACTACTCTAGTATTAGAGATGGCCACAGATTCGAGGCATTATATTCTAGGAAGTCTGGATCTCTATAGGGTGGGTTGAGTTGGTGAAGCTACTTTGATAGGTCCAAATTCGGTACATGGGAGGCCATGAAGAAGGTGCAAATTATTTAGGAGCAGTGAGAACAACTCAAAACCAACAGAAATAATACGTAGATGTGAGGAGAAGGGAGTTGGGTTGTTGTGAATGATTGGTATACCACAAAGTATCACTTATGAAGGGTATTGAATTCGGGGAAGAAAGAAGCTTAGTCCATATATATCGGGCCCTTACAAAATCATGAGACTCATTGGCAATGTGGCTTATGAGTAAGAATTGCCTTGAGTTAGCATCGGTCTACCCGGTATTTCATGTGTTCATGTTAAAAATACATCAAGCCCAACCTCAATAGTGCCTCTAGAGGGTATTGGTGTAAGGACGGCCTCTCATACGAATGAGTTCCAGTTCGGATCTAGACCGTCGGGTTGTGCATTTGTGAGAGATCGGCTCAATAAAGGTCTTATGGAGAAACCTTGGCTGAGTTGAGGAGATACATGGGAAGTAGAAGCGGACATGATGGTTAAATACCCTCACTGTTCCTTCCAACTAGTTTAAACAGGTACTAAATTCCTCTTCACTACCCCATTCGAGTCTGCGCCCATGACTCTATCCATGTTGTAATGTAATGTGTACCCTAGTTGCATAAGTTCAATTAGTATGTCTATTTCAGTCGCGTCAAGTGTATCGGTTCGAAGTTAGTCACTCCATCAATTTTCAACTGGTGTTAGGTTTGAATCTAGAGTTCTCTTCCAGTCTTCAGTATCATATCCTATATTGAGGACGAATGTTACGAGGGGAGATATTATGGCTTTCCAGAAGATACCTAATGCCAAGTCTAAAATTGAAATGAAAAAATAAGGAAAAATTGCACCGGAGTCACAGAACAGAGTCGTGAAATGACTCATTGTGTGACCCTAACGAGTGATTAAGTGACCCATAGTGTGTGCATCGATTGGTAAAAACTTAGGATCTCCACAAAGGGATAACAAGTTGCGGGGCCAGATCGTGGTGCCACTTCACCACTGCGTCAAGTGAGTCGTTGTCTTGAAAGGGTGGTCGATAAAGAATTTCCGGTGATAGCAAATGAGTCAGGTAATGAGTCATTAGAAGGAGTAACAAGTTGTCTTATGAGTCGGTGGGTTCAAAAATTGTCCAAAATTCTTACAGTGACCACGGATAGAACTTGATGACTCATTGTCTCGTCTAACGAGTCGTTGTTCCTATCCATTGGTCAAGTCCAAACTAGAAGTTTGAAAACTGGGACCAACGGCGGGTCCCAGTCGTGGTCACCACCAACAACTCCTTGTGATCCATTGATCCGATGGGCGAGTCTTCTAGACTTTTCCCTAGAGGAATTTACGTAACTTTCATTATTTTAATGCCTAAGCATCCCGTTATTTTGGGGAGTTAATATTTAGGGATTTAGAGGTTTGTCAACATTCCTCCCTCATTTCTCACTTCCCTCCAAGTGATCACGTGTAAGACTCAATCAAACGGTTCAAGGCAAAGCTAGGGCTTCTTCTCTTTCTTCATATTTTAAAGGTTTCTTTTCTCAAGGGATTTTCTACTCCAGGTATGTAGGATTCCAATAAGTGAATTTCTTTCTCCCTTGTGCCCAAAAATTCTTATGAAATTCTATTAATTCAATGCTGTAGAAGATCGAAATGAGGAGTTTTCGAATGATTATGAATTCCTTCATGTTATAATTCTGATGTTTTCAGGTGGCCACAGGTGATTATAATTCATGCTTGGTATCTCATTTAATATAGTATGTATTTTTATCTAATCTTTAAATGTGATTTTAAATGAGACTTGCATGATTTAGAATCGAGATGTGAATTATTGCTTTGTCAGGATAATTCTATAAAATTATGAATGTTAGTATAGTTACGTGAACGAATGATTAGCCTTTTTTGGTATATTCAATCTTTGAGTCTAAGTTAACACTCTTGTATACTTAGTATTCTATAGTAATGTCATTTGAGTGGGTTGTTAAATTCGATCTTCTAAACTCGGTAGTACCAATTGTCAAACATTAATCGTTCTTTAGGCTGATAACGCTTGGACTCACACTTCACGACAAAGTATGAAGTGGACATTGTCGATAAAGAATCCAACAAGAGGTAGGGTTCGAACCCACGCGGGAGAATATGACAAAGCCAGACTAATGTCGATATTTAAACTTGTTGGTGAGTTATCTCCAAATTGGGGAAATCAATAGTAAACAAGATTGCAATTAGTTATTTATCAAGATTTACGAATAACTAGGGTAAGTGTTCCCCATGGGTTCATAACTACTTCGGGTATACCACGCGTATTCGATCAATGCTTACTTATAAAACTTATAACTAGGGTTCTTCCAAAATATTGGTTCATTCCTATTGGATGACTATACTCAATCACCAAGTCGGGTCTCATGAGAGATTTCAGAATTAACCGTTATCAATATATTCCAATTTAACTTTTACGCCAGTATGGCTCAAGTCATACAGTGACCTGTAAGTCAAGGCTTTGTTTAATTTCTCTTTTTCTAATTATACTTCTCTAGGTTCAAAAGTAAAGAATTCAATCAAGTCCTAGTTAACACTTTGGTCAAAAACATTTAAAGATGAAAGATACAATACAAGTGTTTAGCATTGGTTTCGAATCACTCTGTGTAATCTAGTTAGTTAATCCATCATAGTTCCCAGTCTGAATTGAAAGGATTTAGCCTCTCATGATTAGCATAAAATTGTGATTAGTATTTACTTGAACAAAACACATATTTAAATTCTTACAAAGATAATTGAAAGAAAACACCTTTGAATATTGATAAACAAAATCAAGAACAATTGAGAAAACCCAATATTGTTTACAAAGTTGATAATAATTCTGAAATTCAGTAACTATGAACCTTCTCTCAATGTATTCTGTCATTTTTTTACTAAAATAAACATAAAAGGTATTTATAAAGATAATAAAAATCTTTTTCTAAGCTACGAGGAAATATCTAAATCGAGACGCGGACACGTCCTACGACTCATCATACGACAGTAGCAGTTGACAGGTTTGTGCCTTCCTTTCTCATACATTCCTTAATTCTTTGAAGAATTTCGACTCATACCATGATCTCTCTGAGTCACATAATCCATCCGTGGCTTGGTTCTAAGAACTTTGGTATCTTCGAGGATTTTCTCTGACATTGTGGTATGCCTCGTACCTTGCTCCTATTACTCGTGGCGCTTGTTTGCATCTTGAGTTATGTTAAGTCTTTAAGAATTACTTAATCTCCCATGACTCTTTGATACGGTTAGTGGTATATGCTATGATAAGTAGCTGCTACTCGTACAGGGGACTTCAATACAAATTTTCTCTGAAGATTTCTACGACTCGATTCTGAAACATACCATCTTGGTATGACTCGTGAGTCGTACTCTACCAACTATGATATTCCAACCTTCTAAGCACCCACACGAATCTCGGTATAGCTCTGCAATCTAGAATTACGACTTGTCTTGAGATTAGTATGATGTTATACACTTTTCTGCATCTTTTGCATATTTTGCTCTAACATGGCCACCACACAAAACAAAGTAAAAACACCTTATATCCGTATAAATATACCTAAGTCCGTATTTTCCCAGTTTAAGCATTAGAGTGTTGTAGACTCACAACACATCAACTTTTCACAGACACTAGGATAAAAACGCTACGAAAAGTCTTAGAATACCAACATCTTTAGTTATCATGTCCTTGAGACTCACAGGCACATCGAGATAAGCAATCGACTTAAGAATCTTGGGGCATCGGCTTGAAGTTATCGACACAATAAACCCAATTAGTATCTCCGATTGAGTAGAACTTACTTTAGTGAGTCGGGGTTCGAGCGTACCTAGGTTTTCAAAACTATGTTGCCACCATAGTTTACTAGCCCGAACGAGACCTCAAGCAGTGATCACAGTGACCACTATACCTTGGCAAGGTACGGCCAGGCTTTGTGATGGGGTGTATACATCGGACTCTCACGTCTACCTCATGTGGTTACATATCGGTTATAGCCTCTCCCCGGTATAGCACAACACGGCTTAGTCCGGTACAGTCATAGTCTTCAATTACATCGGTCTTTTGCTTCAGGATGCATATGACCTTGAATCCATTATTATACCACAACATTATCGGCTTTTGGATGCTTTGGTATTTATAATTCCGAGGAACATAGTCATTGCATGTTAGATTGGTTCCAACTTGCAGATTTTTAGTATCTTTATATTTACATCATATCTCACTTACTTAGTACATTCAAGGTATTGATGCATACTCTCTATGTTATTTTGTATTATAATATGGCGCGGGTTCTCGATCTCGGCACATCATGATAGTCCTTCTCGGCGAAATCGGTAGAGTTTAGTGGTGAGTCCTCGACACCAAGGGCGATTTCATTAGGTTTATTATATTTTGATATTTCGATTCGAACCTTAGGATTAGTTGAGAGGCTTATCCCGGCAACTGTTGATTCTTAGATGGCTTTGAGACGAGTTAGTAATTGATTTGTTTGTAGCAATTGCATAAATTTAGAGTATGTTATCGAGATGTCTTGTTTCATAAAAGTATTTTGTTCAATTATGCCTTATAAGCTTCCGTATAGATTTCTCTGCTGTATTGATCATCGGTAGTATACTATGCCATGGATTAACTTGGGGTCACTTGTGACCTAAGTACGTATCGCGTCCGGTGTAGACTCGGGTCATGACAATTTCTTTTAATATTGCAAATCTTCCGCTATTCAATCTACAGTATTTATTCTATTATTATGAATGTTGTGCAATTGGTAGGGTTAGTTGGGACCACGACCACTTCACCTCAAAGGATTAGTGTGGGTGTCAATCCGCGGCCACTTAGGTCGTGACATGGGCGTCTGTGGCGTGAAAGTAGGCGCGAGCGTAACCCCTGTCGGTTAGGCGAAAATTTTATTTGAGGCACCAACTTGACTTCTATTAACTAAATTAAAATTGCTAAACAAGTCCTTAAGTTAATATTGAAAATATAATTCAACCTTATTATTGATTTTTAAAAGTTAAAAACTTAAAAACCTAATATTTTTATTCTTTCTCCTTTTCTTTCAGGTAAATAAAAATGATCAATGTGCAAACTACAAAGCAAAAGAAACACATCATCATCGTTGCCTCTGGTTGATGCCTATGATTGTAAGAGTTCATTCTTAGCATTTTTTATAAGTTAATTTATAAATTTCTACCTCAAAATTTTTTAAAATATTCTACCACAATAGTCTTTTGAGATGAAAGCGGTTTAAGTTATTATTTTGATCAAGTGTATTAGATTAATATTTTAAGATGAAGCAATTATATATATATATATATATATTCACTTATTTCCATATTTTCTTAGAATTTTTTTTATTTTCATGTAATTTTATCTTTTTATTTTTATTTTTATTATATTAATTTATAAAATATTAAAATTAGAATTCATGGGGCTTGAGCTCCGAGACTTATGTCTCGCCCCGTATACGATAAATGGTTCAAGTACGCATCTTTTAAAATGCGGTGCAACAACCATTAATTTATTGCAACAAGTCTTGTTGGACAAATTCCAACAAGTAAAGAAATTGTCATAGCAGATTCTATTGCAATAATATTTTCACTCTTGCCACAAAATTTATAATTATTATATAGGAATATCATTAAATCATTTGGTTGATCATTAAATATGGTTGAATCAAGTAAGTATGATCAAGTGTTATTATAATTCAATTAGGTTTGACTACACGTATAGTTGCTCGATTGGTTACATCTGTATGAAATTTAGTATTATCTCATTTATTTTGAGAATACCATTAAATATAATTGGTAATCATTAAATGCTAGTTGAATCACTTTTGTTGATCATTAAATATGATTGAATCAAGTAATTCACAATCAAATTATTTTATTGATAATTCAATTAAGAAATGACTATCACGTATAATTGCTTGATTGATCATCTATTATGATCAAATTACTTTCTTATTGATTAAGTATCCATTAAATATAGTTATTAATCAATAATTATGATTGAATTTAGTAATTCATCATCGAAGGACATTGAATCACCCTATTGATTGTTAGATTAAGATTGATTACACATAGAATTCTTCAATTTATTGTAATAATTTATCTTAGTACCGCAACAACGAAAGAATTTGCAACGCCTTCTTAATTTATTGCGAGTCTTGTTACTCGTTGAAAATCTCAGATAAATAAGTTATCGTAACAAGTCAAGTTACTTTTGAAAATCTCATCAAGTAAAAAATTGTTACAACAAGTAAAGATTCACAGTTTGAAAATTTCAACAAGTCACATAATAATTGCAACAATTTCATTACTTGTTTGAAAATCCCAACAAAAGACAAAGTTATTGCAAAATATTACTTGTTGAAAATTGTGCAATAATCTTATTTGTTGTTGGAACAAGATCAATAGCAACATACAAACCAAGTTCAGAAATAATAATCGTATCTATTATTACAAGTAAGATTTGTTCCTAGAGAGAATTTCACTCTCTGCACATGTTTCTTTTTTTTTTTTTTGTGGGCAACCTCTTGCATACATATCATTAATTTTCTTTGATGAAAATGAGTTTTAGCTCCGAATTTTCTCTTTCTGCCTTTTCCCTATTTTGTAACCAATATACAAGAAGTATTTCTCTCTCTAAAATCTCTAGAAGAACTTTCCAAGTAACACCACTTGTGGATTTGTTATAATTTCTTTATTGTTATTTACAAAAGTTCAGAAGTTTTCATACGTGGTTTTCTCGATTATTGTAACAGAAGCTGTATTTGCTATTGAAATTATTTGGAAAGTAGCGGTTTGTTAAAATGAATAGTTGACACAACATAACATAATTCTATTATTAAATAACCAAAAATAACTTCTAAAATGTATTTAATGCTATACAAACAAGAATTAATCCAAAAATATACAAATCGGGTGAATTTATTTTTTATTTCATCAATTTTCTATAAATAAAGAAAAAAACAGCACAACAACACAATTAATGAAAAATGAGCAACATGTGTAGTAGCAAAATAAAAGAATCGCAAAGAAAAAAAGTAAAAGAGGAAAAGAAGAGACAAGAGGTTGGAGTTATAAGAGTATACGATTTTTTGTGACACTAAAAATTGTAACTTTTAAATATATTACATTTTGACCCCTATTTAACTTGATACTATTTAAACAGAGTTATCATCTTTTTATTTAACACTTTTCTTTCACTCCATTTTTCTCTAAACTAGGTTGATTAGCCCGCCAAGGCCCATATTTCCTAGACATATTCTTAATAATTAAAGGTTTCAAGTTTAAATTTTAATAGGAGATTTAGTATCTTAGTTAGTCAGTACTCAAATTTTCACCTTATTAATTAGGGTGAATTTTCTATCTTGTAATTCCTTCCTTATTTTTCTTTCCATATCCTTTAGGATCGGTTTGAAATACCACAAATTGAATTTGAGTGTAAGTGGATAGCAATTACATAATTTAGCTAGGTATTACATGATTAGCAAAAAATGTAATGTAATTGGGAAGGAGTGATTACACTCTCCAATTTTGGAGGAGATGAGAATTGTAGGTAATTACATGGTGTAATTACACAAGATCCTTCTTAATTTCTTCATTTATATTATTTTAGCAATATATAAAGGATTCACCAGTCTAGGACGATTCTTCATTGCTTCTATTTTTTTAGATTTTTAAAAATATTTTTATTTTAACTTTATTTATCTTTCATTTTATTTCTGCTTCTCATTTCTCAACATTTACTTCTTGTGATTTCATGTAATTGCTTTCGTATTTTTATTTTTATTTTTAAAAACTTTCTTCATTTAATTTTAAAGTTGCATTATTATTTTAATTTTTGAATTAAATAGAATTTCGTGTTGACGATGTTATAGACTTATGTTTTTTTAGAATTATATTTATTTAAGTTATGTTGGAATTTGCAATAAAGGTTTTATGTTAATTTTTTTAATTTTTTTAATTTTTTTAATTTTTTTAATTTTTTTAATTTTTTTAATTTTTTTAATTTTTTTATTTTTTCATTTTTCAAATAGAATTGTTAGATTATTTTTTATCAAATATTTGAATTAAATGTTTTATTTATTTAAATTGCACCTTTTAAATCTTATGAAATTATAAATTAAAAAAACAAAAAAAACATGTAATTTAATTAAAATTATAATTAATTTAAAAATATAAAAACAGAAAAAAGAATATTAAGTTATTTTTAATTTTATATATATATATATATATATATATATATATATATATATATATATATATATATATATAATTTAATTTTAATTAAATTACATGTTTTTTTTGTTTTTTTAATTTTTTCTTTTTTGAAATTTTGAAAATTAACTTTTATTCTAAGAATTTTAATCTAGTTGTGTATTTACAACGTACGGCAAATAGTATTCTTGTAATTACGATGTAATTACATCACCATGAATAAACACATCATGATAATAACTATACAATGTAATTGTCGTTGTGTAATTAATACCCTAATAATTTTATCGTCCATTACCAAATGGCTTTCCAAATAAAGTCTTATTAAACCGTTCAAATTCTAATAATATTAATTTGTATCCTAATTATATAATAGTATTATACTTTTTATTATGTGATATTATCTTCTATAGAGAAAACTTACACGATTTTCTGTAATGGTCTCACATCAATTGTAAATATCAACATCCTATGAGGAAGATTGTTTTCATTTTGTTTTTACGCATACAACTTTCAGCAGCCTACTTATTACATTTTTCTATTTCTACTATGAAAAGGCCTGCTTCATACTCTATGGACAATTTGGATATTTCAATCTTTTTGTGATTCAAAGCTATTGTACTCATTTATTATATGTTTGTACTTTTTCTTTCTTGGAGAATAAGGACATAGGTAAGTTTGCTGAAAATATGGATCCTCACTTGAATTTCTATCCTACGTGGTTCATTTAATGCATTTTCAAATGACTCATCATCTGACTTGTTGTTTGAGATATTGAATTTAGCTTGCACCGCTTAAAAATATCATAGAAAAAATTGAAAATTTATAATTTAAAATTAAAATTTTCAACTTTTAAATAATCACATCATTATTTCCTTTTTTAATTTTTTAATTTAAAAATTTTAAGTTATATTTTTTTATTTTAAACATAAAAATCCCATAAACGTGAAGTATTAAAATTTCATCAATCATATATGATCATGCAAATAATAAGTAAAAGTTCATAATAAAATATAAATACACTATCACAAATCATTCTAAAGAAAAGCAGAAGCATTTTAATAAAAATAAAATTGAGCATGAGTTATAGTAATCACTCCACATGATTGGTAAGAGTAATAATACCCACATTTTTCTTTCCTTTCCTAACATAACATTATTTTATTCATACTATCAATACATTTATTAAGTAAATATAAATAAATATAATTTTAAATTATTTTTATAATAGTTTCTATAAAAAAATTTATTAACACACAATATGCGACCTAAACTATGTATTTTTAAAATAAGAATTATTAAAAATACAAAAGAACAAATAAAGTTACATATTATAAAATAAATAAAAAATTGAAAAGTTTTAAAAAGGATTAAAAAGATAAAAAGTAAAAAAATTAAAAAAATTAAAAAAATTAAAAACTTAAAAATTTTAAAAATTATATTGTATGAGATAAGATAAAAACAGTTATGTGAAATTATTTATTATTTTAAAGTTCAAAATAAAAGTACTTATTTTGCTCAATTTAGCCTTGATAGTTATTATTCTTGAAGCAAATACTTCAATTATGAATACAACACTTACATGAACAAGCTAGTGAACTAATCGTGCTTCCATGATCATTAAAAACTTAATATATTATATTTATATTTCTGAAAATAATTAATCTTGTCATCGAGTAAATATATATAGATACAAAGTAGAAGATAAAAACTATCATGTACATAAATATTAATCATTTTAGTGTCATATTTTCAAAAAAATAATCAAATATTGTCCATAATTTTATATCTCTTTATAATTCTTTTAATATCTTATATATAATTCTTTGACTAAAAAAATTTGTGAAAAATGTTAGTATATTAACGGTAAGAAAAATTGAAGATTGCTTATAATATAATTATAAAAAAATTTAGCGATTCAATCTCAATTTGTTAAACGTAAATCATGGATAACAATTATATATATGGATATATATCACTCTATCTATTAATAAAGCGCAAAAATCATGGACAAAAGTTTTTAGTTTCTTATAATTAAAAAAGAAATAAGAATAAACGAAAAATGAAAAAGAAATTAAAAAAGCAATGAATTTATAATCCACTCAACGACATGTAGAAAATCATTCAATTTTTTTCATATAATTTTTCACATAATACACCCTTTCTCATATCTATCCGAGTCATAAAATTTTCTAATTTTTCTCCTTATCATTACATCCATTGTGCCTTATAAATTATTTATGATTAATGTAAACTCTTTTGTAAAGTTTTCTTCTTCTTCTATTTCTTTTTGGGTAATTACTTACGACACATAGCGGTGACACGCCACCAATCGGAACGTGGTAATTCCCAGAAACTTTTCCTGCATCTTCGGATGATACTAAGCGATCTTATTCGTCGTTAAATCCTGGTGACCTAGTCGAAAGCTTAGGAATTCACATGAAACTGCGAACACATAAATCTGGCATGTATCATTCATAGACATCTCGGAATTCAACGAGTCTAACACCTTTAAACGAATTGGCCCGTAGGTCTTTGGAAATTTAGTAAAATATCTAATTTTGGAGAGATTAAAATTATGCAATTTGATTATGTGATTCGTGTGTTGAAGTATGTACTTATATAGTTAAGAAAAACTTTCCAAGCATTTATGGGGTAATTAAAATAGTCTATTATTAAGAAAAAAATAAGTAAGAAGTAATGAGATATCAGGAAAAGTTAGGAAGAAGAAGTGACCGTGATAAGGAAAATAATTAATAGTGTAGGAGCCAATAAAGGTAAATAAGTTATACTTTCGTTTTCTTTAATTTTTGGAGAATGTATTTGTCGATGAAAGGGGAAGAAAAAGGAGCAAAATAAGTCAAAAAGAGATATTGGAGGCCAAACAACTATGCCACATGTGGTGACTATAAACCAAAATTATAATACATCTAGATATAGACATATATATATATATATATATATATATATATATATATATATATATATATATATATATATATATATATGAATAGATAGATAGATATAGATATAGATATGTAGATTACACTTGAGGTTAGATATTAGAAAATAATCGACTAAGGTAATCAAATATTTATAAAATAAATTGAATATATATTAAATAATTATTAATTTAGACTTTTTGGGTTTTCTAAACTTAGAAAAGAGATGGATAGGTAAGAAAATATAAGTAGAAAATAATTAAATAACTTTAGGTTGTTATAAATAGAAAAAAAGTGAAAAATTTGAGAAAAAAGATAAATAGAAATGGTGGCTTTAGAAGCATGTCACATCATCACATCCATATTCTTCCTCTATATATATAGAGAGAGGGTACATAAGTTAAATATAGAAATAATAATTGAATAAGGTAATCAAATATTTATAAAATAAATTAAATATATATTAAATAATTATTAATTTAATGAGAATGACTTTTAGACTTTCTAAAGATTGAAAAAGAGATGATAAGTAAGAAAATATAATTAAGAAATAATTAAACAATTTTAGGTTGTTATAAATAGGAAAATTATCAAAAAATTGAGAAAAGGATATATAGAAATGGTGGTTTTAGAAGTATGTCACATCATCATATCTATATTCTTCCATTATATATTTATTTATTTATTTATTTATTTTTAAATGAAAAAACCTAAATTGAAACGTTGAATTACCAAAATGTCTATTAAATATTGAACGATCATTTTATTCTTCATTTAAAAACTACTATTGATAATTTTATTTTTAAAAATAAAAAATAAAAAGTGAAAGATTAAAAACATGCGATAGATAATACCTTATTGCGTTTAATCATATTAGGAGAGGATTGCTTTACCTTCTAACAATTATTATAAATTGCAATATTTAAAGCAATTGTGGACTATTCACATTTCGATTTTATTTATTCCGTTTTTGAGCTTTCACTAGTAACGACAACAAATGCGTTTTGCACATTTTATTGCTCTATATATAAAGGTGCACAATAAAAATATTTCATCACTTTTCTCTCTATTTTGTTTAACATGTAGAGAATTCTCTTTTATCCACCAAAGGTTACAATTATATTTTTATTTGTTAGGGCGGTTCATTTTGTGGGCTTCATGTTATCTTAGGGCATGTATTTTTGAATTGACATATACTATGATATTAAGTTTCACCAAAAAATTATTGGACAAAGTTCATGGAAGGTCCTTTATACTTATGAATTTGTTATTTTCAAATCTTCAATGCCTCCACATATATCCCAAGCACCTATTTGCCTCTTCCTTTAGCTCAATGGCAAACCAACCAAGACAAGAAGTAGAAATATCAGCGAGCGTGGTTCCACAAATTACTACTCACATGATACTTTTTAAATTTTCCCCCTCCAACAAGATGATGAGAGTGGTTCAAAAGAAAAAAAAGGAGTTGATGAGTTTTACACATGTCTAAGAGGCTTCTCGGGTTCTTCCAAGAAACCCTCGAGAATCTTTTGTAATATTTTACGTGTCAAATCTAATTGGATAAGCTTATATATATATATATATATATATATCCTCAAAGTAATCAAAGGGAAAAGTAACTCGAAATTGAATAGACTATAATAAATTTAATTTCTCATCGGCTAATTTTTTAAAATATTTAATAGTCTAATAATATTTATTGCAACAATAGTATTTTTGCTATGCGGATTTACTTTTTAGTACATACAAATTATAGAAATTGCTTTAGATTGAAGGGATAAATGGTCATTGAATATTTAATGGATAAATTGGTCTTTCAACTTTTCACTTTTTGGCTTCCCACTTATATAATAATATGACCTATGATTATTATTATTATTGTTATTATTATTATTATTATTATTATTATTATTATTATTATTATTATTATTATTATTATTATTATTATTATTATTATTATTAGTTAGTTAATTATTATTATATATTTATTTTTATATTTATTATTTACATTTATTCATCTTATTTATTTATTTATTTATTTATTATTGTGTATATTATTATTTATTAAGTTATATTTATTTATTGTTATTTAAATATTAAAAAAACAAAAAAAACATGTAATTTAATTAAAATTAAAAATATATAATTATGCTATGATATGATAAAAATATTAATATAATCTTTAAATCATAAATTCAAAATTAAATTTTAATTTAGTGAAGGGGCAAATAGTAATCTAACTTATTTTTTTGGCTTCCCCTTATATAATAATATGATATGATGATATTTTTACATATGATATTTATTTTTATTTTATGTAGTGGAGGGTTAAAATGGTAATGCAACTTTAAAATTAATATAAAAACATAAAAATATTAAAAATATTTTTAATTTAATTAATTTTTATTGTTATTTATTTATTTTATTTAGTGGAGCTTGTTTAATGACATAACATTAAATGACATTAATTAAATAAATTAAATAAAATAAATTTTAAATAAATTTTTTTTAAAAAGAAAAAGAAAAATAAGAATGGAGGCCTTAGATGCATGCCACATCGGCGCCTCTAGAAGATACTCCTTTATATATATATATATATATATTAATGTATAGAAAAAAAGTCATGCCCATAAGTTGCAAGAAAAACATTATGTCTTAAAATATACATAAAATAACCAAATTGCCTAATCACATGCTTACACAAGTACTTTAGTAAAAGTCAAAATATTCAAAATTATCAAATTGCCTCCTCAACAACGAGCATGTTGACGGGAAGCTATACGCTTTTTCATTCTAAAGTAAATTAAATACTAAAGAGAATAGAGTTATAAAAAAATGATCGATTATTTAAATTTTAAGTAGCAACAATTTTGACAACTATTTTTAGTATACCTAGTAACTAAAAGGCAGGGGAATATAAAATAAAAGGCACAAAGCATAGATTTGTTTACACATAAACATGATAAAATAACATGAATATGAAATTATATAACCTTAAAATATTTAAAAATATTTTTTTTATTTATTAAGATATTTATAAACATGCTTAAAAACTATAAACATCTTCTTAATAGGCGTAACCTATATATAAGCAAAAACATGAACAAGGTAATGTGACATCTTTCTATGGCCTAGTACACTATTTATGTTATGAAATAATAAAGAAAGAACAAGAATATTGTAGAGAAAGAGAAAAGGAGAGAAATTCTTATTTCTCTTGATGGGATGAAATACAATGAAGGATAACTCCTCTATTTATAGGGACGAATTTCTCTAACTTTTCTCGAAAATTATGTTTCACTATAATATAAACACCTGTATCCACACAAATACAAATACCTTTATAGACATTCACTATAATACAATGTATTTAACACTCCCCTTGAATGTCTATTTGATAGATAATGTACCTCGTTAAAATCTTACTAGAAAAACCCGAGTGGAAAAAAATCTAGTGAAGGAAAAAAGAGTACATGTATCTAATATCTGTACCTCATTAAAAACCTTACAAGAAAAATCCGGTGGGACAAAACTGTAAGGAAAAATATTTCAGCAGCGTATTAACTCCCCCTTTAATGAGAACATCCTTGAATCTTTGCATCCGTCTTTCACCATCTTCTTGAAAGTTGCGGTTGGTAGAGATTTGGTGAATAAATCAGCCACATTGTCACTTGAACGAATACATTTGCACATTGATATCACCATTCTTTCGGAGCTCAGTAGAAAAACTTTTGGCGAATGTGCTTAGTTCTATCTCCTTTTATGAATCCTCCCTTTAGTTGTGCTATGCATGCAACATTATTTTTCATACAAAATTGTGGGTACTTTGTCGCAGTTTAAACCACATTTTCTCTAATGAGATATATCATGGACCTCAACCACACACATTCTCGGCTTGCTTCATGAATATCTATTATCTCAGCATGATTTGATGAAGTAGCTACGAGGCTGCTTTGTAGATCTCAAGATATTGCGGTACCTCCATGACACGTAGCCGGTTGAGATCGGAGCTTTGTGTAGAGTCGAGATAAATACCCTGCATAGGCATAACCAACAAGATCGAGACTGTAATTGTTAAAACAAAATAAGCCCTGTGCTCCAGTAGTCACTTTTGGTGTACCGCATTGTGTTTTTATCCCATTCAATGCCTCTTTAGTAGGAAGGAACATACCTTGCCCCAGCAAATTAGCGAAAAGGCTATGTAGGTCTTTTAGTGTTAGCAAAGATACATTGAAGTGTACCAATTACTTCAAAGATATGATACTTCGGGACCAAGAATTTCTTCATTCCTTTTGAGATCGGAATGGATCCTTATTCACATCAAGTGATCGAACACCTTAGGAGTACTTAATGGATGTGCGCCATCCATATAAAATCTTTTCAACACTTTTACGCTGTAGGCTGATTGATGAATAAAGTCACCCATTTTTCAAATAACAAAATTTGGGCGCCAAGACATAATTTTGTCTTTCCAGGTCTTTCATCTCATTCCTTCTTTAAATAATCAATTGTCTTTCGAATCTCTATTGGAGTTCAATGGTTTATGTCATCTACATAAGCGGCAAGTATGACAAACTCCGATGTTGTTTTCTTTATAAAAATACATGGTAATTTCATATCATTTTATATAACCTTCGTTAGATAAATATTCACTAAAATAGTTTTCCACATAAAACCAGATTGCTTCAAACCATACAATGATCTTTACGTCTAATTTTGAATACATTTCCAGGGCTTTGAATGATATGCTTGAGCATTTAATCCTTATTTTCATGCATATCTCATTATCAAGTGATCCATAAAGATAAGATGTAACTACATTCTATCAATTCATTTCAAGCCTCTCATGGACAGTGAAACTATAAGATAACGCAATGTTATTATATCCATAGCTGGTGAATATGTCTCTTCATAGTCGACACGAGACCTTTGTGAAAAATCCTTGTGCAACAAGGGCGTTGCTTTAATGCCTTTGTACTTCATTTTTCTCATTTCTTTTCGCACAAAGACCATTTATAGCCAACGGGCTTAATACCATTAGTGTTTGAGCTATAGGTCAAAAACTTCACGCTTGACAAAGTGAATTCAATTACGATTGAATTGCTTCTTTTATTTTGGCCAATCATTTCTTTATCGACGTGCAGCGGCGGTTGAGGTTCAAGATCCTGTTATCTTGCATAGATTTTGTTGCAACATTATATGCAGACACCAATCACCACCTATTACAATCAGATTAGTTTCCAACATCATGCTTGAATTTATGGATAGTCCTTATTTTCTTGAGTCTCGGGCTCATTGGTTTCTTCATGGATAAATCAAAATTGCTCAAGTCTTGAACTTCCATATGTGGTTCATACTAAGTAGTGTCATCTTGACCATTTATTTTTCTTTCTAGGATTTCGATTCTTAGGAGCAATGGACTATCACGCTTTAGGCGTGCTTTGGACTCATTGGCTATGACACTAGTAGATGGTCCTTTAGGGACATCAATTCGAATTGGGGACATTGACTGGGAATATGTGATTTAGTAATTCTTTTAAAATACATAAATACGTCGGCATTTGGTTTGTAATTTGCGGATGAATAATCTTTTGTACTTCTTGCTCACAAATAGAAGCACGTGGATCAAGATGAGGCAGGATGGATTTTCCACAAAATTTCTCTTTGATTTCACAATTTTCTCTCCCTCTAATTTTGGGAAAATTGTCTCATGAACTCCGACAATGCCAAATGAAGCATTAAACATATCTCAGATTAATGGTTCCAAGGTAGCGAATAATGGAGGCGACTCAAACCCAACATAAATTCCTAACCTTCTTTGAGGACCCATTTTTGTGCGATGTGGTGGTGCTACGGCACATATACAACACATCCAAAATTCTCGGATGAGAAAATATTAGGTTCTTGACCCAAAATCAGGTATAACGGAGAAAAATTACCAGTTATTTGTCGGTGAGATGAACACATGTTGCGGCATGCGAATCGCATGACCCCAAACGAAGCGGGCAGCCTGGTTTTCATGAGCAATGGCCTTGCTATCAATTGCAAACGTTTAATTAGTGACTCGGCAAGGCCATTTTGAGTGTGAACATGAGCTACGGGATGTTCAACTTTTATCCCAATTGATAAGCAGCAATCATTAATGCTTGGGGATGAAAACTTCTGTGACTTCTCCAAGTGAATTGACTTAATTTGATTATCGAAGTGTCTGTAATCGTATTATTTGTGCCAATAATTTTGCAAACGCCGAGGTTGTGGGGCTGGCAGCAGGCACACGTGAGACCATCTAGAGGAAGCATCTGTTAGGACCATGAAGTATCTAAACGACCCACTAGGTGGGTGGATAGGTCCACGGATATCCCCATGTATGCGTTCCAAGAATGCAGGGGACTCAATCTCAACCTCTGTTGGTGATGGTCTCTGAGTGCTGCCTTGATAACAAAGCACTACAAGAAAATTCACCATTTGAAAGAATATTCAAGTTCTTTAATGGATGCCCATTGAATTTTCTATAATTCGTCTCATCATTATAGATTCGGGATGTCCCAGACGATCATGCCAAAATACAAAGTATTGAGTGTAAACTTACGGTTTACTATAGATAATGCCTCAATTGCATAATCTTTGTCCAATACAAGCCGAGGAAGATAAAGAGGAACTTCTCTATAACACATGTCTGCTTGAGAGACATTCTTGGTGATACCAAGATATTCAAGATTCATCTCATCCATTGTGTTGATATGATAACCATTTCACGGATATCTTTAAAACTCAACAAATTTCTCGAAGACTTAGGAGAAATAGCGTATTTAGGATGAAGTTTAGTTCCCTTAGGCAAGATTATGATGGCTTTCCCAAGCCTTCAATCAAGTGGTACTACCCAGATATCGTAGTAACATTTATCTTGCCCCATGTTGCATTTTGGAAAATATTTCTCATCTTTGAATATCGTATGTGTGGTACAAGTCAATCAAATAAATGTCTTCATAATTGGATAACTTGCTTTGAGATTTATCCATACTAGTAAACTTCAGGTTTACCATGACATGTATTATTTATTTTAGTAAATTTCAGTTACTATGACATGAATTTCACATCAATAAACACGGTTTCTGTAGCATGCATAATTTCGTCATGCATTATATTTATAGTATAAATCGGTACTTTGCTTTTCACATATTTCTTACTCATAGTAATTTGAAGATATGTAATCTTTCAATCATTTGTAGTCTCAACATGATAACTATTTTTATTGTTGGTAAACTTCAGGTTTACTACAATTTGTGTTTTAATCATAACAACTTTGTACTACAATGTAAGTGAATGACATAATAATAAATAAACTCTTCGAGCTCTCAATTTATTTTCCACTTTTAATATTATTGGACACTCTATTGGTGTCATGATTCTTGTTGACAAGCAATCGAGCTCTTTTGAAGACCTTGATCATTAATCAAATGGCTATATTGCAAATATTGCCGATACTTCGGAGTTATCATGAAAGCAAATTTAGACATTGTTGGTGTCTGTAAAATAAATAGTAAAAAATTGAGTTCTAAACTTCACCATTATTTCAAACTTTTACTACTTGAGAGTACATTACAAGTTTTACTACTTGGGAGTAAATTTCATATTTACTAAGTAGTACATGCACTTTGACAAGTTTGGTCCGTATTAGATCTATATTATAACATTTATCGCAAAAGTTCATTCTTGAGATGGAACATAATCATCTGACGTGCCTTAGCATATCAAGTATGATAGCTTAAAATCTCTTTTAAAGATATTGCTACTTCGAGAAGCAAACTGAGACATGCATATATCGTAGATGATTTCTCCATATTTCACTCCAAAACAATTTTGAATGTTGATGAAATTTATGCTCATGAAACAGACTTATAGTGTGATAAGATCCAATCATATCGTGCCATTGAGTGTATGACCATCTTCAGGTGGTCACTCACCTTTCTTACAAACTATTTCACAAAACAAGTGGATCCTTAATCATGAATATTCAATTTGAATTCGTCCAATGATGACATAAAGAATATTATAGCCTTATGCGATTTTGATTTGATGCTTTATTTCCACTTTAATGGTGTCTCAAGATCCATTGCATCCAAATGGATTTCAACATCTAACACCCATGAAGGAATAGTTCTTGCTGAACTTTGAAGGGCAACAAACTCAAGTTTCGTAGATTAGCCTTATTGAAAAAGGAAGTAAAAATAATATAATACCTTAACCTTCAAATTTTGAGGCGGTAGAGTCTCGATGTGCGATGCGTGTTATAAGAAATAATAAAGAAGAAACGAGAATATTGTAAGAAGAGAGAAGGAGAGAAGTTCTTATTTCTCTTGATGGGATGAAATACAATGAAGGATAACCCCTCTATTTATAGGGACAATTTCTCCTAACTTTTCTCCAAAAGATAGACTTTCACTATAAAATAAACACATGTATCCACTACAATACAAATACCTTTATAGACATTCACTATAATACAAATATGTTTATAACAATTTATCTTTTTCTTTTATTTATTTATTATTTTCTATTTTTTTCTCATTTATGTGTCATGTTAAAACTCAAAGACACTTTTAACTCTTAACTATGTTGAATATACTACACTAAAAAGAATACACACACTCTCTCTATATATATTCATCTTGAAATTTTTTTCTCCTTTGTACTTTCTTAATTTTTAGTCTTGTGAATTTTTTTTATTTATTTTATGTTATATTAGCAATCTCAAAAGTCACTTATTTAATCTTCTTAATCACATATCAATGCTTTCCTTTTCTTTTTATTAATTAATTCTCTTAATAATAATTTCTGGTCATAAAAAAAAATATATATATATATATATTAAAGCTAGACAATATATATTAAAAGCTAGACCAAAAAAAAGATAATATGACACCTTTCTTTGGCTAAGGATGCTATTTATCCTTTCTCATTTTTTATTTTTTGTCTCATTTTTCCAATTTTAAATCATCCTTATAAATCCCATACCATTTCATCTTCATAAGTACTCTTAATTAATGTGTATACCCATAACTCTCAAATCTTTATGTTTATAACTCTAATTATTTAATGGATAACGTATATGGCACCTTAAAATCACTAAATGCTATTTCTATTTAAATAAAATTGTCTTGAGTCATAATTTATACTATACTTTGTAGTGCAATAGACAACGTAGTGTTAAACTGGATTTTTGTCAAGCCATGAATGAAAATTCTTTAAAATGTGATTTTTTGATTATTAGCTTTTTAAAAAAATTGCTATATTATGTTGCAATACAATTCATCTTTCCCCTTCAATTCTTAACTATTGTGTTCTTTTAGATTTTCATTAATTAATTTTTCTTCACTAATGACATTAACTTTTTGTTTCTTTAGATCACTATTTTTGAAAGTAGAAAGCCGAGTCGGGGAAGGAAGCCAACTACATGTTAGCAAAAAAATATGTATGTATTCTTCCATAATTATGTGTGGATCAATCAATATATATATACTCCCAGATGATCGAAAAATTTAAATCAAAAGCAGTTTTGAAATACATAAAATGTCACGTCAAATGAAATAAATTGAATAATACTTTTTGTATTTAATATCAAGTAAACATTTATATTTTTGTTTGCCTTCCATCTGACCGGTATTATTATGTGCATGATAGTAGGAATAATCACTATTCAATAGTATTTTCTTAAGTCTTAAAATATATTTTTACTTTTAATTCAAATTACATGAATTTTGAATAATATTTTGTTACTTTTTAAATCTTACATGACTTGAAATAACGATTGATTTATCTAAATGATTCAAAAACACACAAATTATAAATAACCAAATAATATATTCTTTAATCTTAATGCTAATTGCAAAGTAAAGTGTATTTAAAACAATGAAATATAAGGCGATAAGCGGCATAGCCAACGGTGCAGTAAAGGTGAACTATCCCGTCGTCGGTCACAGGAGGCTTTTTGAGGAGTCGATCTGGGAAGGATGCTAAACCTTCTTTGCTTATGGATGTGGAGATTGATGAACTAGAAGCGAGGCACCCAAATAAGGAAGACAATATGCGTCAGTGTTCCTATCTAATGTATGCTCCACTAGTTTAAGCTGTTCATGCTAGTACAATCCAATAGCGAGAAAGACACCTCCAAATGGAACCTCTTAGATGTTTCACATTGATGGCCTACACTTTCGGCTTGACTAAAGACCTTCTAGGTTAGGTTGGTGCAGGTAGAAACTCAATAGTGAAACAAACATGCTCGATTTTGGGAATGCCAGGAGCTAGGGCTTTTGCCCCTCAGATCTCAAAATAAATTGTCGAGCTCCACTAGGTTTAGTGTTTCATGCTAGTGCAATCCAATGACGAGAAGAAGACACCTCCAAATGGAACCCTAACCGATGTTTCACATTGATGGCCTACACTTTCGGCTTGACTAAAGACTCGGTTAGCTGGTGCAGGTAGAAACTCAATAGTGAAACAAACATGCTCGATTTTGGGAATGCCAGGAGCTAGGGCTTTTGCCCCCTCCAGATCTCAAAATAAATTGTCGAGTAACGAATCTAAAGTGACCTAGGAAAACATGGTAGCCGATCAAAAATTGACTGTTAGAGGTGTGGAGTTAACTTTTATAGCTCCTCAAATTAAAGGTGGAGAAGAATTGGCTCAGGATGAATTAAACAAGGAGATGAAAAATGAAAGCACTCTGTTATCTTGTATGTAGTGGGCGAATCTCCAACAATGGGAGAAATTCAAAGATTTATATCACAGTGGAAACCCAATGAAAAACCCAAAGTCTTTTACTATAATGACGACTACTTGTTCATTAGATTTGCTACCATGGATGAAGGAAATATAGTATTATACTCTGGTCCACAGATGATGGGAAACAAGCCAGTGATGATAAAGACATGGAGCACCAATTTTGATTTTGAAAGCTAAGTGTTGAAAACAATTCCTCTCTAGATGAGACTTCCTAACCCTCGTTTGAACTATTGGTGCATGAACTAATTGAGCAAGATATGAAGTGGCCTCGGCAACCCCCTGTATGCATATGAATTTACCTCAAACGTAGAGAGGATTTCATTTGCTAGATTATTAGTTGAAATTGATATCACTAAACCTTTGCCTACGACTATTGAGGTGGCAGATCCAAATGGGAGAATTTTTAAGCAAAAAGTGACAAATGATTGGAAGCCAGCATATTGTGATTCTTTTTTGACAGTGGGTCACAATTGCCCATCTAGACTACAACAACCCATGCAAGCACAACAAGCAAAAGCCCCCAAGGCAAGTTCAATAAAAACAAGTTTAGAAACTACAACAAGGCAATGAAGTGAAGGACAGTGTTGAAGCTCAACCTGATCCTAATCCATGGGTAGAGGGTGACTGACACACTATAAAAAATAAGTCAGCTGAAATGGATAAGCGAACTGCCTGTGAAATTACCATCAACAAAGAGAATGGATTTACACCATTAAGGTTGGAGAATCCAAGAGCTAACCAACTAGCAACTGCGATTGGAACAGAAACTGAACAAAGTAGTACAGTGGAAGAAAATGGTCCATCACTTTCAAATCTATATATTTATATAAAGGAGGGACTTAGGCCCGCCTACGTGTCATACCTCACAGTCTAGAAATTTCATTTATCTTTTTTTTCTGTATTTTCTCCTCTTTTTTTCCAGTCTATTCATTAAATTTTTTTAAAAATACAGTCACATCTATTCATCCTGATAATTGACGTCTCTTCCTCTAATAACTTCTGCCAAAAGTACTCGCTTCCTCCCCCTCTTCCTTTTTCTCCCTCTCTGCATCTTCTTTTGCGCCTTTTCCTCTCTCATCTTAAAAAAAGTGACAGATAAGTTGATATATCAAATTCTTGGAGATTGTTGATAAAAAAAATTTCTTCCAATCCCTTTTACATCAATGGAGGAATATTAGTGCAGTAGAAAGAAGTTGAAACAAACTTGGGTGTAACATTGAGTTGATTTTAGAGATTACTACCTCAACAGAGGATAAGGGACGAAGATTATTCTTCTAGATTAGGGATTCTGTCCAAATTTACTCCTCGCCACCAAGGTAAATCTTTTCTTTTATCTTTTTGTGATTTTTAACTTTTCTTACATGTTTAGTTGATGTTTCATGTATCTTCTTTCAATTTCTTTTATATCAATGGAGGAATATATAGTGCAGTATAAAAAAGTTGAAACGAAACTTGGCTGTAATATTGAATTTATTTTAGGAATTACTACCTCAACAAAGATAAGGGATAATGATTATTCTTCTCGATTAGGGATTTTGCCCAAATTTACTCCTCGCCACCAAGGTAAATCTTCTCTTTTCTCTTTTTACAGTTTTTAGTTTTTTTTTAAATAGTAGTTGATGTTCTATGTATCTTTAAATTTATATTCTTGAATTCTTGATTGATTTGGGTTTATGACATACTAATATAATGCATCTTTTGATTAATTTGTTGCCTATGAGATTAATTTAATCTTTAAAAAAAATACAAAAATTACATTCTTACACTTGAAGAATTTTAGTAACATCTCTTATGTTTAAATTTTAGGAAAATAAGACGCGAAGATTTGGCATACAAAAGTTTTAGGTTCTTCCACCCTTCTATTTCTGGTAGACTGCAACCACACAATGAGTTGGAGTCCTTTAAGAGTTTGGACAGTCCTAACAATAGTTATATATTTAAGAATAAGAAGGNATTAGAATAATTAGATGCTTAAAACAGTTTCATGATAAGTTCTACACTTTTTTATAAGGATAAGAACATGAGTTTCTCCCTTGAAAATTAATGAGATATTGCACACTGGTCAATTCTTACCAACCACTTTCATAATAAATATAATAATTATTTTATTGTCTATTATCGGAAAGACAATCAGACTTGGTTATCAATCTTATTCTATGAAATGAAACTTGGTTGTAACATTGAATTTAATTTAGAAATTATTACCTCAATAGAGAAAAAGCTAAGGGACAAGGATTATTCTTCTCGATTAGAGATTCTGCCCAAATTTACTCCTCGCCACCAAGGTAACGCGAGGTGTGAAGCGATCTCGTATTGAACGAAACGACTTTCACTTTCCATATTCTCTTCTCTTTTTGAGATTTTTAGTTTTTTTTAAATGTTTATTTGATGTTTCATATATCTTTAAATATATATTCTCGAATTCCTGCTACATTTAGGTTTATTACATAACTAAAAAAATGCATCTTTTGATTAATTTTCTGTCTATTTATGAGATTCATTTAATCTTTCACGAAATATACAAAAAATACATTCTTACACTTGAAAGATTTTAGTAACACATGTTATGTTGGAATTTTAGGAAAATAAGACGCGAAGTTTTGACATACAAAAGTTTCAGGTTTTTTTGCCCTTCTGTTTCTACGAGACTGCAACCACACAATGAGTTGGAGCCCTTTAAGAGTTTGGACAGTTCTAACAATAATTATGTATTTAAAAATAAGAGGGAGTATTTTTTTAGTTTTGTTAACGTACTTAGAATTAGAATAATTAAATGATTAAAACAGTTTCAGGATAAGTTCTACACTTTCTTTTAAGGGTAAGAACATGAGTCTCTCCCCCGGAAACTAATGAGATATTGCATACCTGCCTCTACTTACCAATCACTTTCATAATAAATATAATAATTATTTTTATTGTCTATCATTAAAAAGACATACAAACTTGGTTATCAATCTTATTCCATATAATATTTGTTGGTATTATATAGCACATGATCTTTAGTTTAACCTTGAAAAGAACAGGCCAGTGCATTGAGAACCCGCTATGAGTGTGTTCGGGGGAACGATCAGATCAAATTGGGTCTTATTTATGCAAAATTACCTTACACTATTGCAAGAGACTGTTTCGTAACTTGAACCTGTAACCTGGTCATATGACGACAACTTTTATAGTTACCCCAAGACACGCCCAATGTTGGCTTAAATTTGAAAATTAAAATAAAATTTTGAATTTTAAGAACACCAATAATTTATATATAAGCAAGTAAAGCTTTTAGTTACAACTTTGAGCCGCCTTTATTTTCAAAAATTAATAAAAAAGAGTAAGAACGTAAAATTTTACGGTTTTATCCATTTTTGATACATTAATGGGATGATAAAAATTCATAACATTCTCTGCACTTGGATCTCTTCTTTTCTTGATCAGCTGCACAAAATGGAATGAACTGTGAAATAAAATACTTATGGTATTATATTGGACCTATAGCTCATCATTATATGAGAGAATCCTTTTCCTCTTCTTATTAGAAAAGTAACAAAAATAAGCTAAGTAATTTTTTTTCCTGACTGTTCTATTTTTAAAAAAAAATCAAAAACGACTTTTACTAATCCTAAAAGTTGCGTCTCTTCCTCTAATTTCTTGAAAACTTTTTTATCATTAAAATACTAAATACTCTATGTAACTCTCTATATGTTTGTGTATTTGGTCTTCAATTGCACTTACCAAAGAAGGAAAAGAATAATAATTTTGTGTGAACTTTGTCACCGCAGTTATTTTGATGTGAGATGTTATGTCCTTAAATTTTGATGTTGAACAACACACATACAACAAAGAAGTTCTAATCTTGCTTTATAAAGGAGTCACGTGAACTATACGTGCTAATATTTTTATTGAAAATATTATCTGGAGTGAACTCTTGATATTTTTTTATATCATTGGTCATCAAGTTCCTCTTACACATTTGCATTAAATTCTTACTAGCAATTCAATTTTGATTTGCTCCTTGATGTGTGGATTCAAGATAAATTGATGCTGACATTTGTGTTGGAAAAAATATTTACATAAGATGTTTTACCCTTGAAATGAACATGTCACCGAATTGTTATGTTGCTTCTCTTTTCAAGAGGTTCTGAATGACCAACCAAAATTAGTATTCCGCAT